>CM068300.1:45764819-46003588 GCA_034768395.1 Linum lewisii | reverse complement strand
CAACTCTTCTCAATCAAGAACAGATAGATCTGGACAAAGAATTGAGCAAGTCGTGAACACATCTCGAGCAGCTAGCATCTGGTCGAGCATTTGGCCAGCTTCCAAGCCAGACAGAGCCAAACCCGAGAAAAGAACAGGCTAAAATGGTAACTGCTCGAAAACTCCCGAACTTAATTGCTGATGCTTATTCTGTTTTACGCAGGATCGCTGAAACCTCGGAAGAAGAGGAAGAAGAGGAACAGAAACCGGCGCCTAAGGAGGATCCTCCTCTTGCACCATACGTCGTAAAGACTCCTTTTCCTAGAGCATTGCTGCCAAACGCAAGGATCGAGACTGGCATGAAGGGGAACAATGAAGGATATCCTGACATTCGTGCTAAGAAACCTGTTTCTCCATATCCAGCTAAGTTATCTGATCCTGGTTCTTTTACTTTGCCTTTGGTCATTAATAATGTTGAGATTGAACGTTGCTTAGTTGATCTAGGAGCATCTGTTAATGTTATGCCTGTGAGTCTATATGAAAAGTTAAACCTAGGAGAACTTGAACCGCCTAGTATGCAACTCGTCTTTGCTGATAGATCGCTTAAAACCCCTAAGGGAGAGATTAAAGACATTGTCACTAAATGTGGTCCATTCACGTTCTTAGCTGATTATGTGATTATGGATACTAGTACAGATGATGCTACCATTCTCATAGGTCGACCTTTCATGGCTACTACTGGAACGAATATTAACGTTCCAAATGGTTCTTTAACTTTAAGAGTCGGTAAAGAAACGAAAACATTCCGTCTTAAAGATGGCATGAAATATGACTCTAGGACTGAAGAATCTCACTGCCTAGCTGTTGAAACGGTGGGGTTGACTCCGGTCAACTCCGTTACTAATGCTTCTCCCAGTGTCTCTAGATCAGCTGTTGCTGCAGGTATTAACCAGGTTATGAAGAAGAAGCCAGAAATATTGGTTCAGAAGCCACCTAAGAAGAAGAAGGAACTGCAAGCCTCTTCTAAACCACCGAGCAGACCTCGAGGACAGAACAAGAAGACAAAGACCCAAATGGTCTGGAGACCAAAAGCTCCACCGTCTTCCACCGAGCCAGCTGAACCACCATTTCGCTCCGAGAGACCGGCGCCGGAAAAAGTATGGAAGGAGAAGCCGAAAGCGTCTCCTAAGGAAGTACTAACGATCACTGATCCTGGTGATAACAAGCCGAAGAAGAAAGAAAAGGAGAAATCGACAGTCCTCATTCCTTCCATTGTCACACTCAAGAAAGATGATCTCTCTAGAGAGCTGTTCGGACCATTCAAGTTCGTTGATCATCTTCCTGACGGACGTACCAAGCTTTTGCATGCGAACGGGAAGAAATTCACGTTTACCGGAGAAGTCCCAAAGTTGTACTTCATGAACTCTGACGCAAGCGTGAAGGAGAATCTAAGTTGGGATGTCTCCTAATACCGTCCAGGTATCGTCCAGCTCAAGGACGTTAATAAAAGAGCGCTTCGTGGGAGGCAACCCACGGCTGGAGTCAGTTTTTGTTTTGTTTCAACCTTAGTGTTTTAGAGTCGGTTCGGGAGAGCCAAAATTGTCAGTTTGTTTGATTTATTATTTTTCATGTAGAGTCTGCATGTCATAGAGTCAGTTGCAAGTTGATTGAGGTCGTTCCGATTTTTGTGGATTTAACTGTGATTTTCTGAAGTTAGCCGGATTTACGAAAATATTTTAAACCCGAACAGTTCAAAATTTTCGGGGAAACCACCCCTGTTTTCGGCGAAACTGATTTTCGATTTTAGAACCTGTTCTTCCTGTTCATTGTTTTTGGTTCGAAAAGTTTTTGTTTTCGGCGAAACCATTTTAACTGATATTTTCGGCGAAACCGTGATATTGTTTTCGGCGAAACCGCCTTCACAAATTCGGCAGTCCATTTTAACTGATATTTTTGGCGAAACCACCCTCCTATTTTCGCCGAAAATAATTTTAAAAATCACCCAAATATTCTTTTAAAATCCGTTTTAACTCCCTCTTCTCCTTCACTCATTTTCGTTCATACCACCGAAAACTCCCTCCCCTGTCCTTTTAAAACAATCGCCGACCACCCTCCCTCTTTCAATCCACCATCGCCGCCGTAACCCGCCGCCGTCGCCATCGCCGACCGCCGCCGCTCCCTTCCCTTCCCTTTTCCGATCCCAACGAGCCCTAGAACAGCCGAATCGGAGCTTTGCAGCTCCAGTTCTCCGAAACCCCAGTTTTCAAGTTTTTCACTGATTCCTCTCAACTCGTTCCTTTTTAGCAATCATGACTTCAAGGTAAGTTGTATAACTTTTTGATACGAATCTTTTGACATGTAGATTGCTGAATTTCGTCGGGGTTGACTTTCGGTTGACTTTTCGGTGTGCCTCGTTTTGCGTGCCGACTGTTTCGCGTGAACTAGGATTAACTGAACTTATAGAACTGTTCTAGCATGCTTAGGGAGTTCCGTGCTTAATTTCCATATCATTTGGTCATGTGTTGCTATGCATAAGATTAATTCTTTGTAATGTTGACTTTTGTGAGAAATGACGGTTTGACTTTGCACTGTTGTTGATCGTTTGGCTGTCATAAGTGTTCCTCCTTGTTCATATAATCGTGCTGCCATTTGAAATCATATTTTACCGTCATTCTCCAAGTTTTGATAGTCTTGCCATGATTAGGGTCCAATATGCTTAAATGTTGACTTTCTAAATGTCAGTTTGACTTTTTGAACTCTGATTGTGCTTATCCGATTCTGGCTGTTCCTAAGTATGTATTTTACTGTCTATGATTACCGGTTACTCCGCTTTGCTTACCCCACTTAGTTTCCCTCATTTCTTTGTGAAATTGAGTTTTTCTACTAAGTGTGGGTAAGGTTTTGGTTGACTAATCTGGTTTCATTCTGGTTCTAGGAACACCACTTATGAGCGCAGGACTAAGGCGCGACTTGATGGCGCCTCGAGCTCAGGAGCTGCCACTCCCGTCACACCAGCTGTTCTGGGTCCACCACCTGCTCTACCCCGCCATGCTGGATATCATCCCACCATCGCCCGTCTACCAGATTTCTATTTTGAGTGCTTTCAGAAGATTCAGCACGTTCAGGGAGCTGATGTGCGCCCTCTCTCCATGGAGTGCCTACACGATCATGATGAGGACTACCACCGGAACGTGCATGACGCCTTAGCACCGGCTGGTCTCCTCGAGCTGACCACCATCGTCGCCGAGTTCCCAGACATTGCTCTCCAGGAGTTCTGGGCAACCTTTGATCTGGATGAGCACAAGAGGAAGCAACGCCAGAAGGTGATCACCTTCTATCTTGGTGGGGTGTACAGGCAGCTCAGCTACGATGAGTTTGCCGCTCATCTCGGCATCCCCTATGAGCATTATCACGATCATCACCTAGGTTGGGGCGAAGATGATGACGACGAGGAGTACAACGCGCTTTGGAGCCACATGACAGGCGTGCCTGGCGATCGCCTCGGGACGAATAACTCAGTTAAGTCTCTCTCTCACCCGCTCTATAAATTTATTCATATGGTTTGGCGGAGGTCGCTTTTATATGTTCCAGATAAGGATCGCCACCATAATCCTCAAGGAGGAGGTCATGCTTCTCCGAGCCATCCGAGAGAGCTACCCTCTCCACCCCGGTTGGGTACTGGCTCGCATCTTCCGCCAGAAGACCAAGAGGAAGACACCACCCCGCAAATTCTTGGGAGGCAACTTCATAGGACAGCTCATCCTCTCCTTCGGCATCAGCCATGAGTATGGCCCGCACATTCCACGACATCCAGTTCGACCGTTGGAGGAGACTTGGCGGTTGAGTACGACTTAGAACTCGACCTCAGCCCCCATGTAGCAGCTGATCCTCCACTCCAGCCTGTGGTCGAGTCAGAGGAAGAAGATGATGCTGAGGAGCAGCAGCCGCAGCCGCCGCCTGAGTTTCATGATTATATACCCTCGCCACACCATCAGGCAGGGTACATCCACCAGTCGCCGCCACACTCAACAGCCGCAAACACCACCCGCGGATGTTGGAGAGTTATACGAGCGACTGCAGGAGTGGCGAATCACCGACAACGCCACTCAAGAGGCAAGATGGACTATTATGCAGCAACATAAGCGCCGCGCCGATCGGCGATATGAGGCACAAATGGCGTGGCAACGCCAGCTCGGCGAATTTCTCCACTTTCCACCTCCCGGCTCACCGGACCAGCAGTGATCGGGTTGTATTCCTTTTCTGGTGTCTTCTTTTTACTTATTCTTTTCGGATTTCGGTCCAACTTTTTTTTGTGTGGATCCGGGACACTTGTCCCGGTTTCCTTTTTATGTTTTATTTGTTTTTGTTTTGTAGGCAATCGATAGACTTCCTTTGCTTCAGGTTCTGTTACACTTCCCTCCGCTCTCAGGATCCGTGCTTACCCTCTGAAATCAACCGTCCTCATCCAGGTTCTTACATTCCACTCTGAACTCTAGAATTAGTCCTGTGAGGACACAGTCCGATTTAAGTGTGGGATAGGATGCTAGAGAACCTGAACCTTGCATGAACTGATTGCCCTTGATGTGTTTTATGTGTGCCTCGTTATTCCATTCCAGTCTCTCTAGCATTAGAATGGCTCAGTTCTTGATTTTTGATGTTAAAGTTGTTGTTCAAACTTTCATAATTTACAAAAACACAACTTTTCGAGATCAGAATTCTCTGAAGTTCTAGGGCGAAGAGCTGGAGTTCGAAGAGCCGGATAGAGATCGTGACGCCATCCCTTCCATCTCGGAGAACCGGAGCTAGGAGTGTAGATTACCGAAGATCGGAGTCTGTCAGAGTCGTCTGAATTAGGTTTTTTCAGATTCTTTTATGTTCTTCCTCTGAATGATGAACTCTTTCCTTGTCTTTGTTTCTTTTGTAATAATCATGAGTAGCTAAACCCTTTAGAGCTTAGACTAGATGAACCCTAAGTGACCCAGGGCTTTAAAGCGGTCACGGATCGGCGGTGATTAGATTCGAAATTCAATCAGTTCTTTTTCATGTTTGATTTGTTCTTCATTGTTCATGTTTTCTTGTTTGGATTGATCACCTAGATTAGATTCTTGTTAAGCTAAGGATAGAAGCGAACGCTCGCCTTACTTTAGAACATCGAATTGAACAATTAACCTTATAATTGGAGCGTGCCTTTCGTAGGAACCGGTTAGGGTTAATCCACTGCAAGAGTAACTCATTAATCATTAGTAATTGCACCAGTTAATTAAGTCGTTGCGAGAGGCGACCGTACCCGGGCGGCTAGTTAATCTTGGTAGTTAGAACGGATAGAGCGAACGTTCATCGGTCTTAAACCTAAGGGTAAGGAGTTATGGTGGTGTCTTAGTAATTGATTGAATGAGAATCGAAATCCGCTGATCTGTTGATTGCCAATGCTCTGGGGAACGAAGGGGGATTCAAAGTCTAAGTTCGTCTGTCATTCTTGTTTTCAAACCCTAATTCCCAATCTGCTTTAGTTTAATTTGTTTTAATTTTTCTGTATTTCTTAGGAATAGAAGTCGTGAAACTCACACCACGCACAATGTGTTTTCCTTCGAGTATTTTGCTAGTTCTGAAGTAACCAATCATAGAGACCCTCGGAATACGATCTGCTATATACGCTTTTTAGCATTAGTAGTTTTTATTTGGTTGAACCCCGACCAACGACCGGGCGGTTCACCAGTTACCACAAACCGACTTCCGGTAGGTCAATCTAGAACTACAACCACAGGGATCAACGGGGAATGAAAGAAATGGGAAATGGCTGTAATGTATTATCGAACCGAAAGAACAGGCCAAGCTCAAGGGTCTAAACCTAGTGGATTTTATCGTTTGGAAGGCTATCTGGCTTAGTAGCTGAATCTAGGTGCCCCAATCCTTCTAGAACTCGTGTTATCCTGTGGTCTCGAGTAGGTCTCATACAAATTCTAACTCATTCAGGCAAACAGAAAACCACTCAGAAAGAATTAAAATTGCAAGTTACGTGCAATGGATCAAAAGCTCACAGTTGGTTTGCTAGTCGGATTCGGTCATTTTCATGCAATCAAGTCTTCAAACTACAAGTGTGATTTTAAAATTCTGTTCTGACCAGGCAATTTAGCATCAAAGCATACAAGTTGGTTCTCAAGTTCTAGGTTAAGCAGTCTAAGCATCATTATGAAAGTTTGAACAACAACTTAACATCAAAAATCAAGAACTGAGTCATTCTAATGCTAGAGAGACTGGAATGGAATCATGAGGCACACATAAAACACAATCAAGGGCAATCAAGTTCATGCAAAGTTCTCTAGCATCCTACCCCACACTTAAATCACACTGTGTCCTCACAGTGAAGGGACTAGAGTTCAGAGTGAAGTAGAAGAACCTGGATCGAGATGATTGGCGTAGTGGATGAGCACAGATCCTCGGAGCGGAGGGAATTGTAACAGAACCTGAAGCAAAGGGAGTCTACCGATTGCCTACAAAACAAAAATAAATGAAACATAAAAAGGAAACCGGGACAAGTGTCCCGGATCCACACAGAAAAAAATTGGACCGAAATCCGAAAAGAATAAATAAAAAGAAGACACCAGAAAAGGAATCAACCCGATCACTGCTGGTCCGGTGAGCCGGGAGGTGGAAAGTGGAGAAATTCGCCGAGCTGGCGTTGCCACGCCATCTGTGCCTCATATCGCCGGTCGGCGCGGCGCATATGTTGCTGCATAATAGCCCATCGCGCCTCTTGAGTGGCGTTGTCGGTGATTCGCCACTCCTGCAGTCGCTCGTATAACTCTCCAACATCCGCGGGGTGGTGTTGCGGCTGTTGAGTATGCGTCGGATATGGATCGGGGATGTGCGGCGGCGACTGGTGGACGCACCCTGCCTGATGGTGGCGAGGGTATATAATCATGAAACTCAGGCGGCGGCTGCGGCTGCTGCTCCTCAGCATCATCTTCTTCCCCTGACTCGACCACAGGCTGGAGTGGAGGATCAGCTGCTACATGGGGACTGAGGTCGAGTTCTAAGTCGTACTCAACCGCCAAGTCTCCTCCAACGGTCCTAACTGGATGGCGTGGAATGTGCGGGCCATACTCATGGCTGATGCCGAAGGAGATGATGAGCTGTCCTATGAAGTTGCCTCCCAAGAGTTTGCGGGGTGGCGTCTTCCTCTTGGTCTTCTGGCGGAAGATGCGAGCCAGTACCCAACCGGGGTGGAGAGGGTAGCTCTCTCGGATGGCTCGGAGAAGCATGAGCTCCTCCTTGAGGATATGGTGGCGATCCTTGTCTCGAACATATAAAAGTGACCTCCGCCAAACCATATGAATAAATTTATAGAGCGGGTGAGAGAGAGACTTAACTGAGTTGCTCTCCCCGAGGCGATCGCCAGGTACGCCTGTTATGTGGCTCCAAAGCGCGTTGTACTCCTCGCCATCATCATCTTCTCCCCAGCCGAGGTGATGATCGTGATAGTGCTCGTAGGGATGCCGAGATGAGCGGCAAACTCATCGTAGGTGAGCTGCCTGTACACCCCACCAAGATAGAAGGTGACCACCTTCTGGCGTTGCTTCCTCTTGTGCTCATCCAGATCAAAGGTTGCCCAGAACTCCTGGAGGGCAATGTCTGGGAACTCGGCGGCGATGGTGGTCAGCTCGAGGAGACCAGCCGGTGCTAAGGCGTCATGCACGTTCCGGTGGTAGTCCTCATCATGATCATGCAGGGACTCCTTGGAGAGAGGGCGCACGTCAGCTCCCCGAACGTGCTGAATCTTCTGGAAGCACTCAAGATAGAAATCCGGTAGACGGGCGATGGTGGGATGATATCCAGCATGGCGGGGTAGAGCAGGTGGTGGACCCAGAACAGCAGGTGTGACGGGAGCGGCAGCTCCTGAGCTCGAGGCGCCATCAAGTCGCGCCTTAGTCCTGCGCTCATAAGTGGTGTTCCTAGAACCAGAATGAAACCAGATTAGTCAACCAAAACCCTACCCCACACTTAGTAGAAAAACTCGATTTCACAAAGAAATGAGGGAAACTAAGTGGGGCACGCAAAGCGGAGTAACTGGTAATCATGGACAGTAAAATACATACTTAGGAACAACCAGAATCGGATAAGCACAATCAGAGTTCAAAAAGTCAAACCGACATTTTGGAAGTCAACATTTAAGCATATTGAACCCTAATCATGACAAGACTATCATAACTTGGAGAATGACGGTAAAATATGATTTCAAATGGCAGCTCGATAATATGAACGAGCATGAACACATCAGACAGCCAAATGATCACAGCAGTTCAAAGTCAAACCGACATTTCTCACAAAAGTCAACATAACAAGAAATTAATCGTATGCATAGCAACACATGACCAAATGAAATGAAAATTAAGCACGGAACTCCCTAAGCATGCTAGAACAGTTCTATAAGTTCAGTTAATCCTAGTTCACACGAAACAGTCGACACGCAAAACGAGGCAAACCGAAAAGTCAACCGAAAGTCAACCCTGGCGAAATTCAGCAATCTATATTGCAAAAGATTCGTATTGAAAAGCTCTACAACTTACCTTGAAGTCATGATTACTAAAAATGAACGAGTTGAGAAGAATCGGTGAAAAACTTGAAAACTAGGGTTTCGGAGAACAGGAGCTGCACAGCTCCGATTTGGCTGTTCTAGGGCTTGGATCGATCGGAAAAGGGAGGGGAAGGGAGCGGCGGCGGTCGGCGGCGGCGGCGGTGGTTATGGCGGATTGAAATGGTGAAAGGCGGTCGGCGATTTTAAAGAGATAAGGGGGGGTTTCGGTGAGTTGAACGAAAATGGGTGAAGGATGAGAGAGGGGGTGGACCGGATTTTTTTAAGGAAGATTTGGGTGATTTTCAAAATTATTTTCGGCGAAAATAGGAGGGTGGTTTCGCCGAAAATATCAGTTAAAATGGACTGCCGGATTTTCGAAGGCGGTTTCGCCGAAAATGATAGTACGGTTTCGCCGAAAATATCAGTTAAAATGGTTTCGCCGAAAACAAAAACTTTTCGAACCGAAAACAATGAACAGGGAGATTGAGTTCGAAAATTGAAAATCGATTTCGCCGAAAACAAGGGTTGTTTCGCCGAAAATTTTGAACTGTTCGGGTGTTTAAATATTTTCGTAAATTCGGCCAACTTCAGAAAATCACAGTTAAATCCAAAAAAATCGAAACGACCTCAATCAACTTGCAACTGACTCTATGACATGCGGACTCTACAAAGAAAAATAATAAATCAAACAAACTGACACTTTTGGCTCTCCCGAACCGACTCTAAAATACCAAGTTCAACAAAAATTAAAACAGACTCCAGCCGTGGGTTGCCTCCCACGAAGCGCTCTTTTATTAACGTCCTTGAGCTGGACGATACCTGGACGGTATTAGGAGACATCCCAACTTAGATTCTCCTTATTGCTCGCGTCGGAGTTCATGAAGTACAGCTTCGGGACTTCTCCGGTAAGCGTGAATCTCTTCCCGTTCGCATGTAGTAGCTTGGTACGTCCGTCGGGAAGATGATCAACGAACTTCAACGATCCGAACAGCTCGCTGGAGAGGTCATCCTTCTTGAGTGTGACGATGGAAGGAATGAGGACTGTCGGCTTCTTCTTTTCTTTAATCTTCGGCTTGGTATCACCAGGATCGGTGATCGTTAGTACTTCCTTAGGAGATGCTTTCGGCTTCTCCTTCCATACTTGTTCCGGGGTGGTTTCTCGGAACGAAATGGTGGGGCAGCTGGCTCGGTGGAAGACGGCGGAATTTTTGGTCTCCAGACCATTTGTGTCTTCGTTTTCTTGTTCTTTCCTCGAGGTCTGCTCGGTGGTTTAGAAGAGGCTTGCAGTTCCTTCTTCTTCTTCTTAGGCGGCTTCTGAACGACAGGTTTCTGCTTCTTCTCAATGACCTGTTTAATATCTGCAGCAACAACTGATCTAGAGATACTGGAAGAAATATTAGAAATGAAGTTGACTGAGGCCAACTCCACAATCTCTACAGATAAACAATTTAATTCTCCCTTAGGAATGTATTTCATCCCGTCCTTGAGACGGAATGTTGCAGTATCCTTCCCAACCCTTACAGTTAGAGAGCCATTAGGAACATTGACATTAATTCCTGCTATCGCCATGAACGGCCGACCTAAGAGAAGGGTGGAATATGTCTCTTGAGTATCCATAACTATATAATCAACGAAAAACCAGAACGGGCCACAGCAAGTGATTACATCCTGGATCATTCCTCTAGGTTCTCTTAGAGTTTTGTCAGCGAACATTAAATTCATGTTGGCAGGTTGTAGTTCCCCTAGGTTCAATTTCTTATATAAACAGATAGGCATGACATTTATAGAAGCACCTAGGTCAATTATGCTACGCTCGATTTCAATGTCATTAATGCTCAAAGGTAAAGTAAAAGGACTAGGGTCGGGGCACTTAGCTGGAATAGGTATGGGTGGTGGTCGAGGGATGATAGCCGAGCACTCTCCCTCATTGGAAACGGGAATTTCTTCCTTCTCAGATGGGCTGGTCTGCTCACTGCTCCTGGTTGTTATGGCCTTAGCGTGCTCGTTCTTCACGGTGGAGCTGCTTTGAAACGAAGCCTGATTGAAGATGGGAATACGAGCCATCGCACTCGAAATTTTATTTATCATATCCTCTATTCTCTGTCCTTGTGCGATCTTCCCTTTGTTAAGAGCGTCTTGCGCTTTGAACCTTTCCTCGTGATCATCAAGTCTTGCTGTAATTAGATCAAACTTCCTAGCTATTCTCCTCTCCAAATTGTCCTCATATAAGATTCGGAGGCTGCTGTACTCTGGTGAATCTGGAAGGATCTTGATAATCATTGTCCATGTATTGATTTCGGCTCTGGTCGAGTTGGAAGTTGTAGGAGGACGCTCATAGAAGCCTTCCCATTGTTGAGGAGGTGTTCTGAACTGACGGTAGTCGGAGTAGCCTCTTTGATCCCTGGTGAAGCTGTGATCAATAAAGTTGACTTCCTTGTTAGGCCAGTTATTAGTTGTACCGAGGATCTCTTCCATTTGTTTCTGTACTGCGATCTTGATCTGATCTTCAGAACTTGGTTGACTCATGGCTGCTCCAAATTGTCTTTCCAGACTCCTGGACTTGGATGCGCAATCTGCAAAGTGAAGTAGAGCAGCTTCTGGTTCAAGTGCTGTGCAGTCGCCATCAGCTAAGGTGTTGACCCATTCAGCTGTTTCTTCATTCATCCCTTGCGCAAAGTTTCAGCTAGTTGCCCCTGGTTGAATCCGTGATGAGGGCATTCAGATAGAAGCGCTTGGAAGTCGTTCCACGCGTCGTGTAAACTTACTCCTTCCTTCTGAGAGAATCTAGCGATACTATCCTTGTAGAATGTCGTTCTTGAAGGGGGATAGTACTCCTCTATGAAGTCCTGAGCTAGATTATCCCAGTCGGCGTAGTAGCCAGGTGATTTCGAGCTGAGCCATATCTTGGCGTTGCCTTTAAGAGAGAATGGGAATACTCGTAAGCAAAGATTGTTCTTACCGAGATTCCCACTCTTAAAAGTCTCGCACATGTCAAGGAAGTTCGCCACATGTGTGTGGGGTTTTCTTGCGGCTTCCCTTCGAAATGAAGATCCTTAAGACCATGCTCAGGAAAGAGATTGTGATCTTTTCGTCGGGGTCGTCATCGCTGTGTGGCACGACGATGCTAGCTCGGAGGTAAGCCGCATTTGGTCTACAGTAATCTGCCACGGTGCGCTGAGCAGCTAGTACGGGAGGAGAAGGTGGTGGTGAATCTGAAGTAGTGGATGAAACGGATGAAGATGAGGAGTTCTCCTTCAACTCCTCAATCTTTTGAGGGATAAGTGGTGTAGGCGGTGTGGTCATGACTTGCTTCTGAGCTCGCGGTTTCTTCGGCGAAGCAGAATTACCCGGCTTAAACTGAGAATGAGCAATCGAGCGGTTCATGAACCTGTAGAACAACCTACAAGCAACAAAAGCAAACATACCGGCGTAAAATCGAAGTGGATGGAAAAATGAAAGATGGAAAATAGAAGAATAAATTGCCAGTTCCTCTTTCAACAATCAAAAGAGTTCCCCGGCAACGGCGCCAATTTGGCGAACGCCCGTCGTTGGTCGGATTCAACCAAATAAAAACTACTAATGCTAAAAAGCGTATAGCAGATCGTATTCCGAGGGCTTTCTATGATTGGTTACTTCAGAACTAGCAAAATACTCGAAGGAAAACACGTTGTGCGTGGTGTGAGTTCCACGACTTCTACTTCTAAGAAATGCAGAAAAATTAAAAAGATTAAACTAAAGCAGATTGGGAATTAGGGTTTGAAAACAAGGATGACAGACGAACTTAGACTTTGAATCCCCCTTCGTTCCCCAAAGCATTGGCAATCAACAGATCAGCGGATTTCGATTCTCATTCAATCAATTACTAAGACACCACCATAACTCCTTACCCTTAGGTTTAAGACCGGCGAACGTTCGCTCTATCCGTTCTAACTACCAAGATTAACTAGCCGCCCGGGTACGGTCGCCTCTCACAACGACTTAATTAATTGGTGTGATTACTAGTGATTAATGAGTTACTCTTGCAATGAATTAACCCTAACCGATTCCTACGAAAGGCACGCTCCAATTATAAGGTTAATTGTTTAACTCGATGTTCTAAAGTAAGGCGAGCGTTCGCTTCTATCCTTAGCTTAACCAGAATCTAATCTAGGTGATCAATCCAGACAAGAAACATGAACAATGAAGAACGAATCAAACATGAGAAAGAACTGATTGAATTTCGAATCTAATCACCGCCGATCCGTGACCGCTTTAAAGCCCTGGGTCACTTAGGGTTCATCTAGTCTAAGCTCTAACGAGTTTAGCTACTCATGATTATTACCAAAGAAACAAAGATAAAGAGAGAGTTCATCATTCAAAGGAAGAACAAAAAAGAATCTGAAAAACCTAATTTAGACGACTCTGACAGACTTCGATCTTCGGTAGATAACACTCCTAGCTCCGGTTCTCCGAGATGGAAGGAATGGCGTCACGATCTCTATCCGGCTCTTCGAACTCCAACTCTTCGCTCCAGAACTTGAGAGGATTCTGATTCGAAAAGTTGTGTTTTTGCAAATTATGATTGTATCGAATGCCTCCCCCCTGTTTTGGGCCGCCGGGTTAAGTATTTATACTTACCGTTAATATTTATACTTAACCCTAACTGATCGGATGTGTATTATTTTCGCCGAAGATTCCTTAAGAATTTCGGCGAAAATTCCTTTGTTGTTCGGGAGTGCTTTCTCTGCCTTGTATTTTCAGTCCGAAGAGTACAATGTTTTCGCCGAAGATGTCCCTTGACTCGGCACCAGTTGAATGCACTAATATTTTCGCCGAATATGCAAGCTCAATTTCGGCAAAAATCTCTTTGTACTCGGGCAGGATTTTGTTTGACTTTGACTGGCTCCTTGGGTCGATTCCGGTTTGATTCCTCGAGGTTCCTACGCCTTAGACACTTCCATGGCTACTCTATTTGACGGCAAAAACCTGTGCTAACATAAAAACACTAGAAAACCATCAAATAGACCCGAAACGGGCCAAGGTAACACAAATGGCACGAGATAGGGCAATCGATTGAATATTCGTTATTCTACCCTAAAAACCATGTCTTAAGCAAAGAAATGTCGCTTAAATGAGGCTGATAATCACGTCAAATCGAGTGTCATCAATTTGGTTAGTCGTCATCGTGTCCTAGCCTAGTTGAACAGTTTTTACGACCCAGAGCATCGTTAACATGTACGATTAAAATTAGTGGCACGAGTAAAGAAGACTTCATCAAATGCTACACGTTATATGATTTAACCATGACCATAAACTATGAAGTAGAATGGGGGTTTCGAGACCACCCATCTTTTGTCAAGTGGCCGACAATGGGGGTGTAGCCTTTAACCTCCATTGTTTATCCCAATCATGCCCTCTCAAGAGAAGTGCATTGGTGGCACAATTATTGAAATAACCCACCCATTTCGTATGGTTCATGACCATTAGTCCATGATCCAATGTTTCAAGGTTCCTGTTGGAATGTTCGGTTCAAGTCGTGTTTTAGACATGGTCAAACAAAAGCACAATGACACTTCATTAAATCATAACGCAACGATGATCATACAGGAGAATACAACACAGACTAAAAAAAAGGCATAAAAAAAGAGAAACTTGAAGACAGACACAGACGAGGACGGCTTATCACACTCAAACTCTGGATAACATCGGGGAAGGGTTCATCCTCGATGATGTTTCAACTGTTCCTGGAAGTTATAAGCCAACCCCGCAAGCAAGAAGTAAAGAAACGCGAAAGCGAAGAGGAGCATGGTTACAATAAGCAGTAGCACAAGCTCCAACGAGGATAACGGCCTACTTATGGCCATCTTCTGTGAAATGACTGAACGTGGGAATGAAAGAATGAGAAAGCTCGAAAGGAGAGGTTACACTAAAGCTAAATTGGCCGGGAGAGAAGAGGAGGAGGATTGAGAGATTTTTTAGGGAAATGTTGGAGAAGGACATGAGGAAAATGGTTAAGGGTGCCCTGCCTTTTATAGAAGAAAGTTAGGGCAAATACGGTCGAGGTAAAAGGCCGCGCATATTTTGAACATATTGATGCGGATAGCCTATAACCACTCGATCCTCTTCGCACAGAAAGCAAGATATCGCGACTAACACGTCATTCAAGGCTACGATCCAATAAAATGAGTCTACCACCTGCCAACATGCGGACAGAAAGGAAGCATTAAGTTCTCTTATTATTCAATGACAAAATGGCTGAAACGACATACATAAAAGGGAACGCGAGAAACGAAAACCATGACAATACGAGAAGGAAACATAAAAGGAGAAAAAAGGGGCACGCGCCTAAAACCGAAAGAGGGAGTTGTCTACGAAAAACTCATAAACCGTACTGCCTGCGCATTTCTTCATAGTGACGCTCTATCCTCTGAGTGTCAAGATGACTACAATATATCACAGCGACAAAAAAGAGTACCAACGTGAGCATCCAAACGCAAAACATTTCGAAGGTCAACATGCTGGAAAGTAAAGTAAAAACCATCGGACCTCTTCACGAAATGGAAGACTTTGGTTGCCAAAGAAGGGGGAGCAAATAGATGATGAAGGTGAATGAAAAGAGTGATAAGGAGCCCCTCTTATATATAGCCGTAAACTACTAACAAGTATGGGGAGGGAAAATAGCTTTTTGAAAAAAAACATAGGGTTTAGGAGGAGGGAAAGGTTGCGGTGAAAATGGTGGCATTTGCCCTTTGTGAAACCGGATGGCGTGGCCGCCTCCCATCCATTCATTGCCTGCCGAAGAACGTAGGACATGAAATAACTGTAGTAAATACGTAAAATAAAGGTACTTCAGCTTCAAACTAGTTGGTTCAAACCTGCACCATTACCACTTTCCGAGTACGATGAGATTGATAAAAAGGAACGAAAATTTCACGGCAAATCCTTCGGGTTTGTAAAGAGTGTAATGACAAAGACGAATTTATTACGATGACCTCCGGGCTAACCACAAAAGTGCTACATTACCATGGGAGAACGTCGTTATCAGATCGCCTCCCTCTTACAAAGGTACAAGGAAATTAGGTGGTGCAAGAAAAATAAATATTACAAGCGAAACGATGTAAGATATCATGAACGAGAAGAGACTTCAGCGTACAACAAGCCAAAGGATCATGTTGCATCTCGAAAGGGACACTCATTTATCAATTCATGGCATCGGACCTCGGCGGCCTAGAGGTATCGCCTAGGTGAGCAGATGCTCGGCTTTCCTGTGTAGTTAGCATACGACTGGAGGTTGATCGTGAAGCAAGGTAGATAGCCTTTTGTTAAGCTCAGCAATGGCGGCTTGAAGTCGCATTTTGGGCCAACGCATCCATCATCTGCCTCTCGTAGGAGGATTTGGACTTCAGAAGACCAGCATCCATCTTCTTACGATCAACAAGTTCAACCCACTCACAGTAATGGCAGCCCATTCCGTACTAAGATATTACACAAAACAGGTAAATGTCGGTCAGAATGATGTCATGCCAAGAAAAATCAAATGTGCAGCGAAATAAAGAAATTACCTCCCACTCTGGGCACTCCAAGAAGATCCTCATGACTCTGGAGCCCAGGTGCACCACACGTTGACGGACAGGGACCTCACAATCACATCTGCGCATCTTCCATTCCTTATCAGCATTCTGGCTCGTCATGCCCTGACAATAATAAGCCCCTTGGGAAATTTTTCTAGAAAAGTGGTTCACAGCTCACTAAATGATGATAGAGTCTAGGAGAATATCGATAAGTCTTGAGAAAAGGCTTCCAAATCTATCTTCACGTAGGTCAGTTTCGAGACCATCCACGATCCCTATTTAAACCAACAAGGGTCATCTCACAACCATCATATGTCGCACTGTCGCTCTGACACGCATATCACGGGATGATACGATTGCTCACTGAATCATGTAGTCAAAGAGACTCTGCCTATGAGAACTGTGGCCCGGACACACCACACTCATTGATAGCTCAGACACTCAGTCAACTTCTAAGGGAAGTTTCTATTTTCCTAATATATGAAAGTTTCAACAGTAACAAAATCTGTAAAAAACCATATCATAGAAGATATGCCGCGGTCCATATTTATGCGCGCTTTTCAAAATGAGTTTTTGTTGGGGATACTTCTGAAGGAAGCTTTCTTCAAACCAAAGTCTCAATAAAATTTTAAGTCAAACTTATCCCTTGCTCATCTAGGGAGACTTTAAAAATTGATTTGGTTTTCTTGAGATTTAAAATATGACAAAAGTTCTTACAAAAAAAAGTGGGCTTGCAAATTTCTCACACAAAGATTTTGAAGGGAGTTTTCAAATCTGTAATGGGACTTTGTCTCACCCTATCTCTAACAGATTTACTTCACAATCAATTTTATTTTCTCAAAACACAAATCACTTCTAAAAAATGATTGGAAAGGATTTTCCAAATAATTTTCAAAGATTTGTCCATTAGTTTTGAAACAATTTTCATAATTCCAAATCAACTTGTCACAAACGCTGTTATTTTCAAAATTTAGTAGCTTTGTTTTCGGCTAAAAGGGAAAGATAAAAAAAATCTTCAAGTTTTATCGATCTTAACTATTGGAGTCTTTATGTTTGGTGAAACCTAGACATCCGCAATAGATGCGAATCACCAAAACTCGACCTTAGCATCCGGGGTAAAGCAGGATTGCACAATATGGGGCCTTGCGTCCGGGCTGTAAATGGATTGCACAATATGAAGCCATGCGCCCGGGCTGTAAATGGATTGCACAATATAAAGCCTTGCGTCCGGGCTGTAAATGGATTGCACAATATTGGGCCTTGAGTCCAGGCTGTAAATGGATTGCACAATATGAAGCCTTGCTTCCTGGCTGTAAATGGAAAGCACCAACTTCAAAACGCGGACCCTTACTCCTTGGGTGAAATTGGTACTTTCAAGTCTGTTGGGACCCTTCCAATATCGGGTTACTCGAAATATATATTTGTATCACTTTTGGTAAAAGCAATACAAATTGGGGCAGCTGTGGTAACCGTATTTTGTCCGGGTCCTCATTCCTTTCTTAGTAAATCTAAAGTCGCTCTGAAACTCTGGTAGTTAGCCGGGCACGCCATCTTAAAATTCGTGTTTTCAAAATGGAAGCTTAAGGACAAAAACCATCTTTGATGAAGTGGTATCCAAAAAAACTACAATTCCTATCTCTAAGCACATGCGGGTATTGAAATTAGGGCTTGTAGGCTCCAAGGGAAAAATAGGATCAAACTTTGGGCTTAAAGCCCATTACGGTGTTTTACGAGGGTGGGCTAAACTCGATAATGAAAATAAGATGGGCTCAATCCAACTCTGCAGTCTACTTAACCTTTTAGACTCGGCCCGACTGTGTAAACTTGGTCAATTCGGCCCGATCCCATCTTTGTCAAACAATCAACTTTGCCCAAATTTGTCCCATTTTTAACAATTTATTGGCATATTCAACCAAGCCCATTCAGACCCAAACATTCAGATCCAAACATTCAGACCCAGTTTAACATTCAGACCCAATTTAACATATCAAATGACCCATTTGGGCAAATCTGAAGCTCTTCTTCCATTCATTGTTGTTTGAATTTTTTAATGGTCATGGCCAAGTGGGGAAGGGTGTGTTGAATTTCTATAAAATGGAGCTTTGGGAGCCACAAGAAAGGACAGGCAGGAGAAACAGATAAAAATAGGGAAAGAAAGAAAGAAGAGAAAATAGTTCATACGTTACATTATTACCCATTCCATCTCCCTAACTTATTACACTCCATCTTACCACAACTTTCACTTTACACTACCATAACCTCATCCCTCCTCACTTTTACACAATCACAACCTCACCCCTTCCTCACTTTACATCACTAATCCACCTTCCCCTTCATCATTCTACCCATAGCACTCCACGTTTAGCTTCATTTTCACCCAAAGTGTTCCACACCTACAAGAAAACACCATCCAAAATTAAGTTTAGGTTCAAGATCCAAGTGAAAAGCCAAAGACTAAACTCAAAATAGAAAAGAAACCATCTAAAAACCAAGATCAGAGCAAAAAGGGGCGAAGGATCAAAGGTTAAAGAGGTGGTACAAAATAGTCCGAAAATTACACTCAAGCAGCGCGTTGAAGGTATGTTCGGATATGATATTTAAAATTAATAGGCATTAGTACGCTAGCAATTGCGGCGACGCGTTTGATATTCCCTAACAAAATATACGCCTCTTTTATAATGAATAATAATAGATGTTGGTTAACAATTGAAGCGATGCATCAAGTATGTGTTCTGGCTTAATATTCAAAATTAATAAACGTTAGTACGTTAGCAATTGCGGCGACGCGTTTAACATTTCTCTAATACAATATAACCTCGTTTAAACTTAAAAATAGTAGACGCTAATACATCAGTAGTAGCTAGGATGCGTCGAAACCTCTGAATAAGGCGTTAGTTTTTATGTGATTGCATGAATGCGCCAATATTTCTCTTATATTTATTCCCTAATTAAAATAATATATTAAACCCCCCACTTCTTTAACGAACCCATCATGTGTTAATCATTGGCGATAACAACGACGCACATAAAAGAAAAACAAATTATAACTCTCGAAACCCGATCATCAGGGCATAAATAGAACGCAAGTCAAAATAAACCTTTTAAATCGAACTACGTGGACTTTGATCCCGAAATTTTGGGTACGTAGGCATTCAAAATTTTGACTCGAGTCCAACCTTCCTCTAACATTTCCTCATCCTAAAATGATCATTATATCGTTTAACACACACCCACAATGAAAAAAACTTATTGTAGTCTAGCAGTACCGACTTCGAGCCGGGCAGAACGGGGTGTTAACCCTTCCCCGCACGTAACCGACCCCCGTTCCTAGAATTTCAGTTTCACAGACCTTTTTGATATTCGGATCGAACCACGGTGGTTTGAACCGGATCCCCTGGGTGTTCGATCCACCCGAAGTAAATGATGGCGACTCCAAAGAATCATTTTTTGAAACTCATACCTCTCTTTTATGCCTTCCGCGCGAGCCGACCCAACCCACGATGACGTTGCTAAGCGACTGCCACGTGCAATACCCCAAGGGTGCGAGGAAGGAGTGCGTTCCCGGGCGGATCCTCTGGGTGTTCGATCCACCCGAAGTAGATCGATGGCGACTCCAAATAATCATTTTTTTTAACTCATACCTCTTTTTGGCGCCTTCCGCGCGAGCCGACCCAACCCACGATGGCGTTGCTAAGCGACTGCCACGTGCAATACCCCAAGGGTGCGAGGAAGGAGTGCGTTCCCGGACGAAAACCTCCGCGACAGTTAACATCAATCTTCTTCTTGATCTTGACTCTTTCAATCTCGTACATGCCTAGAATCTCCTTCTTTATAGTGTTCCGGCATGGGACACAAAATAGAGGTTGTAGACCAGTGAGGAAATTATTTGTGTAATAGTGGCCGGCAAACGAGAGCAGATAGTCATGCATGACAATGGTTAGGGCCAGTTGCTTTCTCGATACTTCAGCATTGTAGGTCATAGCAATGAGATTCCTCTTCCCATTCGAGTTGGTGACAACATCGGGACCTAGAATTTTCTGACTGCGATCATGAATCTGTCTTTGGAGGTAGTTTTTCATATGAGTCTTCAAATGAGTAGTGCCATGGTTTGACTCACACCCCTAGACTCTTTTTACAGTATTTGCATCTTGCCTTTATTCCATTCTCCGTCCTGACTTTGAGAAAGTGAGCCCAAACAACACTAGTAAGCTTACTAGTGTCTAGGATTTCCTCGACAGGTCGAGAGTTGGGTTGAGGAGTAGCAGCTACAGGAGTGGTGTCTGAAATACCCTGTGTTTGAGTCAACACAGGAGTCCTAGTAACAGATGGATTTATTGGGGATTGATCCAAACCACTACCAAGTGGTTGAGAAGGAATTGGGTTTTGGCTATTCATCGTAAAGTACTAAGTTTGTATATGCGAATATGCCTACATGATCAAAATTAGAGAAGGAATAATTAGATTATAGAATGAAGAAGTGAGGGGAAAAAGAAGTAGTTGTTTGTAGTGTAGCAACCTAGAATATCGAAGCGAAGTAACAAAACAATTTAGTATTCAAAACCAACTTTGAACTTTAAACAATTCATTGTTAACAAACTTTAAACATTTCATTGTTAATAATTTTTAAGCAGATGACTGTTCAGTAGGTAAACAGATGACATTGTTAACAAACTGTAGTGTTAACAACATTTTGGTACAGATGTGTGATTGCTTTCTAAGTCATCGAGTTTTAACTAAGTCATCTAGTTTATTGCAGTTCAAAGCTAATTAACAGATGTGTAACTTTTGACCGACCAGTAGGTACTTTGGCAAATATGAGTACGTTCTTTGGCAAAGATGTGTACCTAATTAACAGCTCAAACCCATATTAAGTTCAAAGCTAATTAACAGCAAGTAATTAACAGCAAGTAATTAACAGCAAAAATAAAGATATGAGCAAGTAATGTACTAATGTACAGCAAGTACTTTACAGTTTTTACGACAAGTAATTAACATCATGTACAGCAAGTAATTAAAAGCATGTACAACAAGTAATTAACAGCATGTATAGCAAGTAATGTACTAATGTACAGCAAGTACAACAAGTAATTAATACCAAGTACAGTTTAGAGTTCTCCTAGCTGCTGCTGCCATTTTACTCCTTAACTAAACAACACATTGTGTAAACTGTAAACTAGATGTATTGTGCATTCAAATTAGTACTTGTGCATCCAGAATATGAGTTCAGATGTGGTTGAAGGAGTAAACTATGAAAAAATATTAGAGATAGTTTAATGAGTAAAAATACATCAGAAGTTCAGAACTCAATTCATACAGTTTGCTGAACATGTCAAAGTAATTGTGCATTCAGAACTCAATTCATTAAGATTAAACAACAGTACAACACTGCAGTTTTACTCCTTAAACAACACATTGTGTAAACTGGATGTATTGTGCATTCAGATTAGTCAAAGTACTTCTGCATTCAGAATATGAGTTCAGATGTGGTTTAGGTTTAAGGAGTAAACTGTAAAAAAATATTAGAGATAGTTTAAGGAGTAAAAATACATCAGAAGTTCAGAAATCAATTTATACAGTTTACAAAACATGTCAAAGTAACTGTGCATTCAGAACTCAATTCATTAAGATTAAACAACACATCCGTTTTACTCCTTAAACAACACATCATGCTCAGTTTCCAATGAAAGCACAATTGGGCATTCAGATTAGCAGCTCATTTTATAAAAAAATGGCAACAAGGTATCTTTGTGATCACTTCCTTCGAACACCACATAACCCCCATGAATTATGTGTTTGAAATGAAGCATGGGGGCAGTTGAAATGACAACATGATCATAAAAAATATAGGTCTAATGGAACCCCTCTTTCAAACAAGTAAATATCTTTCTCAGGATAAAGCAATTCAAATGTGTAAAATTTGATCACTACGACACTACCAACAACTGCATAACTGGAGCTAGATATAGCAGACACTAATTAATCAATAATGAAAACATAGCATTACTAATAAACAGAACAAGAAGATAAATAAGAATGAATGGACTAGGTTACTTACTAGCTCAAAACTTTGGACGATTAACCAGCAGACAACACCAGCAAACCAAGATGAACAACACCGGCAACAACAGAGTTACGAGTCAAAACTAAGAAAACTAACGAAATAGAAGTAGTGCAGTGAAATTGAAAGCCTATAATGCTATGGCGTTCGAACCTTCTCCACCTTCCAGTATAGTAATACTCCAAAGCTCAAAACAGTGAATTGAAGAAGGATGTATGATACTGGCGATTATCGAGTGAAAGGGAATTGTATTTATACTCATTGCCGCATACATTGTTCCTATTTTGGATGGAGGAATTAGAATTGGAAGAAGAATCAAACACAGTCTATAATCTAATTGTCAGTTTGAATCAGGAAAAAATTTGAGGTAAATTAGGAGTGATTAGGGATTGGAATCTCAATCTGATTATCTGATGAAGAAAAAGGAGAAGAATTTGGAGAAGAATTCGGCGTCGTGGTCGTGGAGAGTAGAGGGCTAGAGGCTGGCAGGCTGTTTGCTAGGGTTTATTTCGAATAATGAATGAGAGAAGATAGAAATTCTGAATAACTGACCCCTATTCATCTCTAACAAAACGACACAGTATGTCATTCAGGTGGGTTTGGGATTAAATAAACCAAGCCCGGGCCGACATTCATTAAAGGGCAGACCGGGATTTAAACCCGACCCAAAATCCTGGTCAACTCGGGCAAAAAACTTGTTGACCGGGTCGGTTACGAGTAGGTCTTCAGATACCCTGAATTGACTGCCACCCCTAACTATTGAAAGATAACAAACAAGCCCTCCTACTATTAATTGCACCAAACAAGCCCCTCTACTTAGAACATATAACAAATAAGCTCTTCTGTTACAAATGTGACAAACAGTGTTACTTAATTGTTGATACAGTTAACACGTCACTGACCCTAGGTGTTATAGTTTACACGTCAGCTGATTGGAATGTCAACAACCCTAAACAACATCATTTTTTACTATTTGGATTATCTGTTGCTAATAACCTTGAGTTAAAATGGAGCCTTTTATGGTTGCTGACATTTGAATCGACTGACGTGTAAACTCTAACAACCTAAGGGTCAGTGACTTGTCAACTGTGTCAACAATTCAATAACGCAGTTTGTCACATTTGTAACGGAAGGGCTTGTTTGTTATATGTTCTAAGTAGAGGGGTCTGTTTGGTGCAATTAATAGTAAAGGGGCCTGTTTGTTATTTTTCAATAGTATAAGGGCCTCCCGGCCTATTATCCCTTTTAATTATAATTTATTCATCAAAACAAAATAATTTCCCTAATTTCCCTAACTTCTCCTTCATCTCCAGCAAGAGGTCCTCCGCCACACCTCCTCCTACCTTTGCCCGTCGCCTACCTCCGACCACCCCCTGTTCCCTCCTCCGTCTGAAATCAGGAAATGTGAATGGGGGTTGAGGAGATGGTGTGTTGGGTTCGATACCGAGTCGAGGGTCGGCATTGCTCCAACCATCCCCGAGCTTGAGAGGGAGCGGGACAGAGAGAGAGGATGGTGGAGGCCTTTGGGTTTAGCTCAAGCAATGAAGGGGAGATTGACGTCAGATGAAGAAGGAGAGGGGAGAGTCGGCGGCGCTGAATCCAATCCCAAACTGCAACCATCCCATCTCCTATCTCAAGCTCTCTCGTGTCTCCAACAGTAGAATCCAATCACTCACTTCACCGACACACAAATTCGCGCCCAGTCCGCCACTCAAATCCCAAGCTCTCTGATCCGCCACTAGAAGCCCTCTCTCTCACCTCTGCTCGAAAAAAAGCGCAGGTAGGTGGATGGGCTGCCATGTTTAATGAAGGAAGGTTGAAGGGTGGTTTGGAGAATCCCTAGATCCAGATCGAGATCTGGATCTAGATCGTGATCTGGATCTAGATCAGAGGAGAGTTTCAAACAGTCAAATTGTCACTTCGGGTAAGGTTAGGGTGGAGCAAAGATGGTGTTGGGAGGAGCGACGACAGTGGTGGGTGGAGCGATGGTAGTAAGGAGAATCGGGAGTAAAGGAGATTATTGTTGGGTTTGTTGTTGGTCGTGAGGATGACATGAGGCGGCTGAGGAAGAGAAGATGAAGGAGGAAGAGTCGGGGGTGGCGGTGGAGGTGCGGTGGCAGCAAGTAGTGTCGTCGCCAACTTTATTTTTTTATTTCAAATATTATATTTTAATATTATTTTGAAATTAAATAATGACATGACATCTAACGTGGCATCTAGCTGACTAGTCAAGTGGATGCCACATCAGCTTCGTTTGTATAGTCACTAACGGTGTTAAAATTTTAATGGATGTCAACTTAATTTGTCCTAAAAATTAAAAATTTGTTCTAAAAAGCGTGACACAAATAGTTTTGGCTATGTTTGACATTTTCCGGAAAGGTTTGGCTGCAAATTTGTTTTTGGCCTAAGTAATTAGGGTTTCACCACAAACCCTAATTTCTTTACAAGCAGCCGCAAAAAAACTCTCTCCCTCTCAAGCCTTCTTACCTCCGCCACCGTGCAATCTATCAACCCTACTTACCGCTGTCACCCATCATTGCACACACCTCGCAAACCCACATCTGTCGGACCAACATGACTTTAAGGAGCGACTGAACCCTGTCACTACCGAACCAGCACGCCATTGATGGGGAGCCGCAACCGTCATCGTGTTAACAAACTAGCCTCTCCGCAGCGTTGCACAAATCCATCACCAACGCATAAAACAATCACCATCGATCGAACGTGGAATAAGGGAACAATCGGGGTTTCACCATCGCCATCGACCGAACGTGGAAGAAGGGAAAAACTATCGTCGAATGAACATGGAAGAAGGTACAATTTTAATGGTCCAGGCTACCAGTTGGGATCGAGGTGGTTGCTTCTTCTTCTTTGTATTGATTTTGTTTCGATTTCTTGTTAGGAACATGTCCATCTTTAGGACCACGTTGTTTCATTTTGATGATTTAGGAACATGTTTTTCCAGTTTACAATATAGGAACATATTGATCTTGTTCTAGTTTTTTGGTAACCCATTGAAGATTTTGTTTCATTTGTTGTTCCGTTCGTACAAAGTTGTACATTTTGAATCATGTACCTGTTTTTCAGATATGGAACAAGTTCAAATGTCATATCCTTTCTGAGATTTGTTACCATCCAGAAAATGATGTGGTTCTAGATATATAGAATGGAACCCCAAATTGAGAAAATACAAAATTGGATCCAGAAAATAAAAAATGAATCATGAAAAAAATTGGTTCCATAAAGTAAAAAAATATATGTCTAGTTCGACTAGTGGACCAATAGGTTCAACTAGAGGTTGATAGTCGAGATCCTCGGTACGCCATGTGCTCCTTATGGACAGTTCTTGCAAGGACTATAACAAAGGGATCTAGTCAGTATTTTTATATGAGTATATCTTGGGTGAAACCGTAGGGTGAATGGGTAAATTAAAATTATCGGGGTTAACCCTGTAGTGTGGGCATATGTCCACATCCTTCAGCATGCAACGTGGAGGGCGTGCATTATTAGGCGTGTGGTTTCAGTGTTTGTCGTGTTGATAACTCGGTTTAATCACTCTCTAATCCCCTATACTATACAAGTTTTGTGTGTGGTTTCTGCTTATATGCGTTCCTTATCATTGGTTTATGCTAAATTGCGTTATTGCATCGTTACTACCGGCTTAAGACCCTTATGGTCCATTTTAATGGGTTTTGAGGTGGTTTTTGTAACACCTTACCCTAGATGACTCTGGTTGATCCACTGGTTCAACCCATGCAATTCTAAATCACGTGTCACAGACTTTACAAATATCATATATCGCAACCAAGCATCATATAACAAAGGTTCCATGAATCGACAACCAATAACTAATCAAACAACATAATCCAGTAATCCAGTCACCAATATCCAATATCCAATAACATTCATGAAGGGTTCAACCCAAATTGAGCAATCCATAACCACAAACCAGTAAAAAAAATAAGGAACTCAAAACACCAGAATGTATGAAAAACCCAAGTATCTCCCATAAAAGAAAAAGATGAAATAAGTGGGTCTGAACTCCAAGTTGTACTTAACATGAACCGATGACTCATCAGCATGCACTCCAACATGTCCTCCTCTAGCTCTCTTAGGTGGCATGGTGACCTACTCACTATACCCCATAACAAGTGATTGGATCAAAGGTCCTCCTCAAAGATAAATAAACGAGCTAGGGTCATGATTTCACGGGGTTCCTCATTTTGGCTTACTCATAAAGAGGGAATTGCTCAATGGGGGGTGAGGTGTAGGTTCCTCAAGGATCACAACCAAACATTACATACAAGAAAGTAGGCTAGGTTCAACCTCGGTCAATAATCAAGCAATGGCTCTAAGAGCATGGAAATAAGTGAACTTGACTAAAGAAAATACAAATAAAACAATCAAGATGAAGGAGGATGAGAATGGAAGGCGTAGATAAGTCTCCCCCCCCCCCCCCCTAAGGACCATGAGAATTGAGTAATTTGGTGAATCTAAGATAAACAAAACTTATTTCCATGAAACCGAGAAGACATGTCAATCATGGGTCCTAAGACTCTGATGAGAGCTTAGACATAGGCCAAACACAAATTAACCAAATCCAAGACGCACTCCAAGTGTTCGATGAAATGCCTCTAAGGATTTTCACCAAAAGCGGACCTAATTCTCGACCCTATCTGAGTGTAACAAGCAATTAAAAAAATAATGCTAAGCTCTATGAAAAAACCACCCTCTCAGGATAAATCCAGTTAAGTATCAAAGCCAAAATCAAGCATAATACTCAAACATGGCAAAAACACAATGAAAAGCAATAAAATTCATGGCAATGACATTAACAACAAAAGTTCATCATCATCCACCATAACACAACAAGATAAAAACTCAATCGCCTTAGGGTTTCACAAATCTATCCCAAGTGGGTTTATTTACACATTATAAAAGAAAGATAGAGAATACCTAAAATGGAGATCAAGGTCATGAATCTTCAATCTGAGGCGTTTTCGACTTCAATTTATGTTTCCAAGGTGTTGATAATGGTAGATGATGATTGGGAATAATTAGAAAGGAGTGAAGGGTGTCTAGGGTGATGGCGAGGTTGGGGAGAGGTTCCCACTTGGACAAAATTGGTCTAGATACGAGTTAAGGTCGAACTCCCTTTCAAAAACCAAAAAATTGCATTTATAGTTGTTGAAACTGGGCGTGGTGAGCTACTAGCGCGCAAAGGGCGCGGTCCACCGTCAGTGCACCGATGAAGTTGTTAGGTACGTAGAAAAACTGGAAAAAGTGTGTTGGTGGCACGTTCGGGGAGCAGTGTGCCATACTCTTATGGCGCAGTGCGGCGTGCTCATCACCTCCAGTGTGCTAGTTGAGCTGGGTTACGTTCTTCGATGAAATCTCGAGCATCCAGACTCTGACTTGGTCATCGTCTATACACATGGCTTTGTGTTTCTTAGCTCTATCATGGCTTGACTTGAAAACCAATAAAAATACCTCGTGAAAAATGAAAATGGACTACAAAGGTCCCAAGAGGCTATTCATGACTAATTAAAAAAATTAAGTATAAAGCCACTAAGAGACGACATGAACACTCAAAAAACCATACGAGAATGTATCAAATATATGGATAAAATTATCTTAATGATGAGTCATAAAATCATCCCACACTTGAACGTTTCTTGTCCTTAAGCAAAGACTCAACACAACAATGCACCTACGTGAGAATTTACAAGTAAATAATCTCATGAGTCATAAACGATGTGATTAGCATCTTAAATATTATTAGTGAATTTTTCTCCCCTGTATAGTTCTCTTGCTGGGTTTCTTGTTCCTCTTGTTACTTGTTTTGATTTTTATATATAAATTTGTCCACATTCATAAAAAAAAATTAGTGAATAGGATATTATGTTCGACCATGCAATTCAAGAACCAATCCTCTTCCTATAGTAGAAAATGGACTAGATTTTGTCAAACTAGTGACTAAATGAGTTGGAAATGACAAAACAACCACCTTAACATTTACTCTAGGACGCAACCCGACACTTGTTAGGTAAGAGAACACTTGGCCGATTTATTGTCCTCATGGATGGGTGATACCCTCAAATCTCCCTTTTAACTATGATTTTAGAGTTTGTCACCCCCACTTATTTTCCCCCCATATCACCATTAATTGAAAATTTTAAAATTAAAAGAACATTTGATGGTGTGAGGTGCGTGTGTGCAAAGGTTTTCTCTCAACTTTGCAAATAGCATTTTTATGATCTGCCTCCCCCGGAGGCGCTTCTTCCCTCAGTGAGTGTGCTCTCAAGGGACTCCTCCGGCTGGGGCACATCGCTGGTAGGCCTCTGACGTCCCGAAAACTCATAACGTTAGTCCTTGGATTATTTGCTTTACTCAGATCTTCTTTTGATTTACTGTTCTATTGACATGGCGAGTTCAGGGAAAATCACGGTGATGATGGTTCTGGTCCTTCGATGACCAAAACCTAGGCGGATATGGTTTCTGATCCTTCTCTTGACCTCAGATACATAGAAATCCCAGATTCAGCTATTGTGGATGATGTATTACAGATCCCTACTTCGGTGGTGGAGATAGGGGTTGAGAAGTTTAGGTCGGTAGCTGTTGCCCAATTCGTTGGCCTGATTCCACCTATGAGGGTCTGCTTGACTATGGCATTGAGGCTTTGGGGGTATGAAGGTCATGTTTGTATTTTGAAACTTGCTGATAATTTCTTCTTGTTAGAATTTCATTCTATGCAGCTATGTACCTGGGTATTGGAACGCTCATGGCATGTCCATAATTCGAGTCTGATTCTTTGGAAATGGGAGAGAGGGATTAAGCCTATTGATTTCTCACCTAAAGCTACACTATAGTGGATTGAGTTCCAAGGAGTTCCCCCGGAGTTAATCTCTGTTGAGGGGGTCAGCTAGTTATCTAGTAAAATTGGGAAACCACTCAATCGTTTTGTTAGGGAAGGGACTAGTATTAGGGTCTGTGTGCTACGAGATAGGTCTATTCCTTGCCCATAAGAGCTTAAGGTTGTTTTTATTGAATCTGAAAGGTGTACTATAGTTGTTTTGTAACATCAACCTCGTGTGTATAAGCGTGAAGGGGGTAAAACTGTCTGGAGGCATAATACTCCAGTCGAAACTAATGAGGGTGCACGTAATGATGGTGAACCTTTTGATATAGGGAAGGCTCCACCTGCAACCCCTATTGGTCTCCAAATCCTTGTCACTTCTCCCCATGAGGTGCAAGGTAGTTCTGTGTGCCAAATGGATCCTAAAGTGGGTGAAACTAGTAAAAAGTCCAAGAAGAAGAAAGCTAAAGGCTCTAATGATACAGCTCTTGGACGGTTAGGAGGAAATGATAAGCCGTCCCAGTCTACATTTGTACCTAACCGTATTTATTACTCTAGCAATGTCGTAGCATATTCTTTTGAAGGGACTACTTCACCAGCTAGTGTCAATGTTGTTCAAGAGACTGGAGGGGTGGGGGGGGGGGGCGCAGGCAATGCTCTCAAAACTTCCTTGCAAGTAGAGGGGGCACTTGTCCAACAGGTTTCTAACTTGAGCCCTGAACTGATTCATAGGGATGAAACTCTCATTAAGGTCAGTGATAAAATTCCTGATATCCCAGAGTCAAGTGGAAGAAAAGCTACTCTTGGAGATTATTTTCCTTACAGTAAGATAGCTGATATGAGGCAGAAGTATGCAGTTTCTGGTGTTAAAACCACGCTTAAAATAGACAACGATGAAAGTTTGGAGTTGGAATTCTAGAGGGTTTAATAAATACTACAAACTTGATGTTATAGCTATACTTCAGCCTAGAGTTCGAAAGGATAAGGCTAGTTCTCTGTTTAAGGAACGGTTTCTAGGTTGGCTGGTTGCTTTTGCATTTGAAGGTGATCTTGGGAAATTTTGGTTTTTGTGGAAGAAGGATGTCCCTCTGCAAGTGTTGGAAGTTGATGGTCAGTTCATCCATGCGAGGTTTCATTCACCCTGTGCTTAATACTGCACATTTGTGTATGCATCTAATGATATAGCAAGAAGGAGGGATCTATATACTAAGATTGCAAGGCTAAAGAAGGATGTTAATCCTTGGATGGTAGTGGGAGATTTTAATGCTTTTCTTGATATCTTTGAACCCTCTAATGTGCCTTCGTCCTTCGAAAGTACGAAGAATTTTAGAGACTGTGTTAGAGCTGATGGATCATGTGTCAACTGGTCCTCTTAACACATGGATTAATAATCGAGCTGATGCTCTCATTGCTAGAAAGCTGGATCGTGCGTTAGTAAACTTGGTGTTGCAGGGGTGTTTCCCTAATAGCAGAGTTAATATCATTCCCACTAAAGAGTCTGACCGTTGTGCTGTCTATATTTATGTTGATAGTGAGGGTAATAGTAATCCTAAGATGTTCAAATTTTATTCTTGCTGGATCCAGAATGAGGCTTATTAATGGATTGTTAGAGATGTCTAGGGCAAAAGAATGAAGGGAAACTATTTTTACAGCATCTATGAGAAAATACTAATTCTTAAGAGGAAGTTTACTAAGCTCAACAAAAAATCTTATTCGGTTATTTCTACAAGAGTTAAAACCAAAGAAGCTAAACTCCTGCATGCTAAACAGAGTGTTTATAGTAATCCTAGTGCAGGGGATATGTTGCTAATCCAAAAGCTTGTTGAGGAGCTTAAGTAGCTTCAGAGGGATGAAGAAAGCATCTTCAGGCAGAAGGCTAATATCAGCTGGATTACCTTGGGGGATAGTAATACTCATTTTTTCTTCAATCATGTTAAGACTAGGCATTCTACTAACACTGTAAGGCAGCTTAGAAATGAAGATGGGGTTTTTGTTGAAGGCTTCTAGAATATATCAAAAGTTGCTGTCAGTTACTACACAAAGCTCCTTGGTAGCAGCCATATAGTGGATGTAAGTGGGGTGTCCTCTCTCATCAAAAGGAAGTTGGATCATGATCAAAGAGAGGGTTTGGTTTTCCATGTTTCTGAAGTGGAGATTAAAGTTGCTCTTTTTGGAATCCCAAACAAAAAGGCCCCAAGACCTGATGGCTATAATGCCTTTTTTTAAGTCTAGTTAGGAGTTAATGAAAGATGATAAAATTGATGCAGTTCGTTGGTTCTTTGACAAGTGCAAGATGCCTAAGTATGTGAACTATATCCTCCTATCTTTGATCCATAAGAAGAGCAATGCATCAGATATGAAGGACTACAGGCCTAACTCTTGTTGTAATATGTTGTATAAGGTAATCTCAAAGGTTATAGCAAACATGCTCTCGAAAGTGCTCCCTTCTATTATTAGACCCTCACAAACAGCTTTTATCAAATGGAGGAATATTGGTGATGGAATTTTGTTGGTGCATGAGCTCCTGAAAAAACTATAAGAGTCAGGTACATCACCAAGATGTGCTATGAAGATAGACCTAATGAAGGCATTCGATTATGTGGAGTGGATTTTTGTGCTGGAAACTCTAAAAGCTATGAATTTTCCTGAGCTGTATGTGTCCTGGATTGTTGGGTGCTTTGAAGCTTCTATGCTGTCAGTCAACATAAATGGTACTTCGAAAGGATACTTCCCTGCTAAGTGTGGTCTGAGGCAAGGGGACCCAATCTCTCCCTATTTGTTTGCCATTTCCATGGAGGTATTGAGCTGCCTATTTGATAAGTCTATTGCAGATCAACACTTTCAGTTCCATCCACAGTGTAAGGGGGTCCAACTCTCTCACCTTAGTTTTGCTGATGATCTTCTAGTTTTTACTGAGGAAAATAATGATGCTATTGATGAGGTAACAAGAATCCTTACTAGCTTTCGTGAATATTTAGGCCTTAGATTTAACCTTGATAAAAGCTATCTATGCTGCTGGAATCTTTGATGCTCTGTTCAAATAGACTTGCTTTTGCTACTCATTTTTGCAAAGGAAGGTTACCCTTTCGTTATTTGGGAGTTCCCCTAACACGTGGGAAGTTAAGGAAGTGTGATTGTAAATCATTATTGGACAGAATCACAGGGAGAGTGACTGATTGGAGGGCTAAAACACTGCCTATGCAGGAAAGTGCCAGTTGATTGACTCTATTGTAGGGGATTATACAGTATTGGATGTCCCACTTTGTTCTTCCTGCAGGATTAATTGATGATGTTAAGAAGGTCTATAATGACTTTTTTTGGGGTAAAGCTGAAGGGAAAGGAAGAGCTAAGGTAGCATGGAAATATGTTGATGTGCCTAAGCTGGAAGGTGGTTTAGGCTTGAAAGATGTGAGAAGCTGGAATAGAGCAAATGTCATTCGACATATATGGATCTTGCTTCTTAAGGCTTGATCCTTATGGGTGGCATGGGTATACAAGTATAGGTTGAAAAGGTTAAGCTTTTGGGAAGTTCATTCCTCTGTTGAGTCTTGCCATTGGAATAAACTTCTTAAGCTTCGTGCAACCATCAGGTAGTTTATTGATTATGATAGGGAGGGTGATCTTATGTGGAATGGGAAATATATGAATCCCTACACAGTTACAACAGTTTGGCACACAATCCGTGAGGTGCATATGCATGTTCCCTGGAGCTCAGCAGTTGGGGGGGTTTATCATCCCTAGAAGATCTGTTATTACTTGGTTGGTGGTGAGTGATAGGATCAACACAAAAGACAAAGTAAAGAAGTGGGACTGCACAGTTCATGAAATGTGTGTTTTGTGTAGCAAGGCCGTTGAAACAAGGGCACATCTGTTTACAGAGTGTGAGTTTTCCCAGACTATTATACAACGATTGATGCCAGAGTTGACTATACTGGATTGGGCTGTTATTGTTGATACAGTTAGCAGTTGGCATGGGAGTACAACTGTTGTGAAAGAAAAACAGTTGCTTTGGAGGCTTATCATATGTTATGTGTGGATCGAGAGTTGCAACCGTGTTTTTGACAAGGAAAAACGTGATAAAGAAGTGATTATAAAAAGTATTAGAGAGTAAATCCTAATCTTTGCTTTTGGTAGAAAGGATAAAGATAGTATAGAGAGTGTTATTTAGTTTTATTTAAAGGTTGCATAGTATTGACTCTTTGTATGGTTATTCGTTGTTTTTTTCTGAATAAAATTGCTCAATTCAAAAAATTAAATTAAATTTTTTGCGAAATTTTGATCTTTCTTGTGGTTAGTATGGTTGTGAATTCAATCAGGTATTGGGCGACCAGAATCTTTTGTACTTATTGTAGACCCTAACCCACGCCGATATAGGTTGAGAAGAAGAATGTCAGACTGAGACTTCCCTATGGGACTAAGCAATGGCGGGCAAAGAATGACACTCGTGTTGACCCATAATCGACACCTACCACAAATTATTGAAACAGGCTAGGTTGACTCATTGGACTCTTTAGGCATGAATTCAGATAACCCTTACCTAGACTCAGCCATGATATCTAAATTAGATGATTCGACAGGTGGTTATGACCAAGTCTTGCACACACTACAACAGAGAGGGACTATAGTTGCAGGCGGGGCTAAAACTAGTTGCACGCGGAGCCTATGACTAACAATGGCCTGCCCGTGACTATATTTGTTGTGATAAAGCTTAACTTAGTCACAGGTTGGGCCTACGACTAAGGAATGGGCTTGGTCCACTAGGCCTTCTGCTTTGCTATTCGGGCCTGGTCGGTTGTAGGCCGGTTCCGCTATTCGGTCTTTAACTAGGTTATGGGCCAGGCTTCATTGGTTTATTTTTCAAGCCAGTTTCGGTCGCTACTACTGTTCTATCCATCGTGTATATAGAGAACATACCTTTCGATTGGGTACATCCACCGATACTATACTAGTCCACTACGTCTGACTTCCTCAACCAAATGGAGAATTCAATGCACCATAAGTGCGAAAAATGTAGGAGGAAAAATCATCTTCGTATTAATTAGTGCTATCAAAAACCTCTCTTCGAGCTTATCAAGCTCAACAATATTGACCATCGGTGAACACAATTCCTTGAAGTACGCTTGGTGAACGTCAGTCGTTGTGATGCGTTCAACCAAATAAACTAACAAAGCTAACAAGCTAGGGTAGATCGTATTCCACGGGCCTTCTATGATTGACTACTCCAAAAACTAGCAAAATACTCGAATGTAAACAAGTTGTGCGTTGGTGAATCTGGGAGGATCTTGATAGCTATTGTCCCAGCGTTGATTCTGACTCTGGTAGAGCCCCAAGTTGTGAGGAGAACGCTCAAGGAGGCTTCCCTGCTATTGAGGAGGTGTCCTGAACTGATGGCAGTCGGGGTAGCCTCTTTGATCTTTGGTGAAGCCTTGATCGATGAAATTCACTTCCTCTTTAGGCTAGTTATTAGTTGTACCGAAGATCTCTTCCATGTGTTTCTGCACCTCGATCTTGATCTGCTCTTCACAACTCGGTTGGCTCTTGACTGCTCCAAACTGTCTCTCCCTATTTCTGGACTTAGATGCGCAGTCCGCAAAGTGAAGTAGAGCAGCTTCTGGTTCAAGTGCTGCACAGTTGCCCTTAGCTAAAATGTTGACCCATTCAGCCGTTTCCCCTCATTCATACCTTGGGCAAAGATTTTGGCTAGCTGACTCTGGTTGAATCCATGATGAGGGCATTCAGAGAGAAGCTCTTGGAATTCATCCCAAGCATCGTATAAGCTTACTCCTTCCTTTGAGAGAATCTAGCGATGCTATCCTTATAAAATGTCGTTCTTGAAAGGGGATAGTTTTCCTCTATGAAGTCCTGAGCTAGATTATCCCAGTCAGTGTAGTAGCCAGGTGGTTTCGAGCCGAGCCATATATTGGCGTTCCCTTTAAGAGAGAATGGGAATACTCGCAAGCAAAGATTGTTCTTACCGAGATTCCCGCTCTTAAACGTCTCGCACATGTCAAGGAAGTTCGCCAAATGTGTGCAGGGGTTTTCTTGTGGCTTCCCTTCGAATCGAAGATCCCTAAAGACCATGTTCAGGAAGGAAATTGTGATCTCATAGTTAGGGTCGTCATTGTTGTGCGGCACAACGACGCTAGCTCGAAAGTTAGTCGCAATTTGTCTACAGTAATCCGCCATGGTGCGTTGAGCAGCTAGTACGGGAGGAGAAGGTGGTGGTGAATCTGAAGTAGTGGATGGGGTGGATGAAGATGAGGAGTTCTTCTTCAACTCCTCAATCCTATTAGGGATAGGTGGTGTAGGCGGAATGATTATGACTTGCTTCTGAGCTCGCGGTTTCTTCCGCGGAGTAGAATTACCCGGCTTAAACTGAGAATGAGCGATCGAGCGGTTAATAAACCAGTAGAACAACCTACAAGCAACAAAAGCAAACATACCGGTTTAAAATTGAAGTGGGTGGAAAAATTAAAGATGGAAAGTAGAAGAATAAATTGCCAGTTCTTCTTTCAAACATCAAAGAAGTCCCCGGCAACGGCGCCAATTTGGTGAACGTCAGTCGTTGTGATGCGTTCAACCAAATAACTAACAAAGCTAACAAGCTAGGGTAGATCGTATTCCACGGGCCTTCTATGATTGACTACTCCAAAACTAGCAAAATACTCGAATGTAAACACTTCGTGCGTGGTGTGAGTTCCACGACTTCTAATTCTAAGAAACGCAGAGAAATTTAAAAAATTAAACTAAAGCAGATTGGAAATTAGGGTTGAAAACAAGGATGACAGACGAACTTAGACTTTGAATCCCCCTTCGTTCCCCAGAGCATTGGCAATCAACAGATCAGCGGATTTCGATTCTCATTCAATCAATCACTAAGACACCACCATAACTCCTTACCCTTAGGTTTAAGACCGATGAATGTTCGCTCTATCCGTTCTAACTACCAAGATTAATTAGCCGCCCGGGTACGGTCGCCTCTCGCAATGACTTAACTTAATTGGTGCAATTACTAACGATTTATGAGTTACTCTTGCAGTGGATTAACCCTAACCGGTTCCTACGAAAGGCACGCTCCAATTATGAGGTTAATTGTTCAATTCGATGTTCTAAAGTAAGGCGAGCGTTCACTTCTATCCTTAGCTTAACAAGAATCTAATCTAGGTGATCAATCCAGACAAGAAACATAAACAACGAAGAACAAATCAAACATGAAAGAGAACTGATTGAATTTTGAGTCTAATCACCGCCAATTCGTGACCGCTTTAAAGCCCTGGGTCACTTAGGGTTCATCTAGTCTAAGTTCTAACGAGTTTAGCTACTCATGTTTATCACAAAAGAATCTAAGACAAAGAAAAAGTTCATCATCCAGAGGAAGAACAGAAAAGAATCTGAAAAACCTAATTTAGACGACTCTGACAGACTTCGATCTTCCGTAAACTACACTCCTAGCTCCGATTCTCCAAGGTGGAAGGGATGGCGTCACGATCTCTTTCCGGATCTTCGAACTCTAACTCTTCGCTCCAGAACTTCAGAGAATTCTTCGAATTCTGATTACGAAAAGTATATTATGATGTGTCCTTTTATTTGGGCCGCCGGTTAAGTATTTATACTTAACCCTAGTCCAGCCGGATTTGCCTGATATTTTCGCCGAAAATAACAAGGTATTTTCGCCAAAATTCTAGTGTAAATGGATGGCCCTTCGGTTGCATTCTCCTGTGATTTTCGTTTCGGGTCGAAAACTTAACGGTTTCACTGAAAATTTCCTTCAGCTGGCGGCGGTCGATTGTGCTGATATTTTCGCCGAAAATACCTTTGTAAACCGGGCAGGAATTTTCTGAACTTGGTTGGCTCCTTTGATCGATTCCGGTGCAATCCTCGAGGTTCCAACGCCTTAGACATGACCTTGGCTACTTTATTTGACGGCAAAAACCTGTGCTAACATAAAAACACTAGAAAACCATCAAATAGACCCGAAACGGGCCAAGGTAACACAAATGCACGAGATAGGGCAATCGATTGAATATTCGTTATTCTACCCTAAAAACCATGTCTTAAGCAAAGAAATGTCGCTTAAATGAGGCTGATAATCACGTCAAATCGAGTGTCATCAACGCCCCTAGTTCTACCAACACTCTTGCCACTGAGACCGATAACACATTTCGTATCGCAAGTGGCAACAAATCATGTAATAGCATGTGAGAGTCATGACTTTTTCAACCCAAACATCTTGCGATATTACTAGCATAACCATCTAGGAATGAAATTCCCTTCAGTGACTTCAACACAACTTCAATTTTCTTCTTGTCAAGAGTGAATGACGATGCTTAACAAGTTTTTCCATCGGCTAATGGCCAAAGCTGACTTCTAATCTTCATTGATTCATGGATTTCCTTGCCACCAAGTGAGCTTTCCTTTTGTTCTTGTCATTGAGTAATGTGTATAAAATATTTTGCACATATTGTTTTCTTTATGCATCACATCCAGATTGTGACGTAATAGGGTAAAATCCCACTACGACAGATTGAAGAATATACTCTTCTTTCTCCATTGTGGCGACGAACCTAATTCTTTAGGTTGCGTCGTGCCAAATATTACATCAAGGTTTGTCACCTATCACAATATCTCAGTCCTAGTAAGAATCCTCGGGCAAGTCATTTCTCCACTTTTCCATTGGATTTACTCTTCTGAGATCTAATCCGATGATCGTTGGACAAAAACCTTATCCTGCTCATGAAACACGGCTTGTTATTGGAAGGTTTTAGCCTGACAACGTCAGCATCAAACATATATGTCGGACATGAGAGCGCTGTGTGTGTATTCCATCCTGACAAGTTGCACAGTCCAAGATAATCACTAATCATCCACAATAATGCAGCCCAGGAGTGAAGGTTTCATTCTTTACTGCATCATAAGCTTCAACGCCAACCCACAAAGACTTCATCTCTTCAATCGAAGGTTGAAGAAATGCATCTAAATCATTACCTAACATCTTCGGACCAGGAACTATGCCGGATAGAATGAGACCCGTTTGCTTCGTACACAACCATGGTGGGGTGTGATATGGGATAAGCACGAACGATCATGTACTGTGAATTATGCTCATAATACCAAAGGATTAAAGCCATCAGTTGCTAATCCAAGTTGCACATTTCGTGGCTCAGAAGCAAAATCTCATAACGAGTGTTGAAACTTTTCCATGCTTCTGCATCTCGAGGATGTCTGCCCATACGATCAATACTCATTCCTGTCGCATGCCAAGTCATATATTATGCTGTGTATGGACACATATATAACCTCTTCAACCGAGGTATTAAGGGAAAGTACTGAAATATCTTCCTCGGTCGAGACTTTGATTTCTTTCCCGTCGCAGTCCTATTTCTTGCATCCTTGAATCGAGCAACTCCACACACTTGACATTGCCTCGCTTCACTATCTTCTCGTATGTACAGTGAACAATCATTCTTCCATGCATCAATTTTGTTGTACACCAAGCCAAGTTTTCTGATCATCTTTTTCACTTCATAGTTAATTTTAGGAAGTTTGGCACCAACAAAAGCCTGGTTAAGCAATTCTAAAATGATCGCCATGGCTTGTCACTGATCTTGTGTAAGTACTTGATGTGTTATAAATGCATCATGAAGGAAAATTTTGTGAACTTGGTACAACCATCATGTAATAATACTTCGTCCTTTAAAATTCGGAAGACATCATTATTTGGGTGCTAGCTCAGTATATCCGGCATTGGCACGTTTGTAGGAGATGGTTGTGGAATTTTAGTTTGAATACCCACATTAGATTCTGTAGGAAAAGGCTGAAGGCTGTTCTTCTTCAAATCATTCTCCAAATGCATCTGATGACACTCGATTTAACGTGATTATCAGCCTCATTTAACGACATTTCTTTGCTTAAGACATGGTTTTTAGGGTAGAATAACGAATATTCAATCGATTGCCCTATCTCGTGCCATTTGTGTTTACCAGTTTTGGCAGCACAGGTTTTTGCCATCAAATAAGTAACCAAGGACGTGTCTAAGGCGTTGGAATCTCGAAGGATTGCACCGGGATCGATCAAAGGAGCCAACCAAGTTCAAACAAATTTCTGCCCGGATTATAAAGGAGTTTTCGCCGAAAATGACCTATTGTTTTCGGCGAAAATAACATCACAATCGGCTGGTGCCAAGTCAAAGGAATTTTCGGCGAAAGTGTTGAACTTTCAGACCGAGAAGAAAGTTCAGGAGAATCAGCCGGCGGGACTTCCATTTACAAGCAAATTTTCAGCGAAAATAGTTCATTATTTTTGGCAAAAATCCTAGAAGAAATTCGGCTGGGCTAGGTTAAGTATAAATACTTAACCGGCAGCCCATTAAAAGGGGGATCATAATTTTTCATCAGAATACACTTTTCGAATCAGAATCCTACGATTTTCTCTGAAGTTCTTGAGCGAAGAGTTGAGTTCGAAGAGTCGGAAAGAGATCGTGACGCCATCCCTTTCATCTCGGAGAACCGGAGCTAGGAGTGTAGTTTACCGAAGATCGAAGTCGGTCAGAGTCGTCTAAATTAGGTTTTTCAGATTCTTTTTGTTCTTCCTCTGGATGATGAACTCTTTCTTTGTCTTTGTTTCTTTTGTGATAAACATGAGTAGCTAAACTCGTTAGAGCTTAGAATAAATGAACCCTAAGTGACCCAGGGCTTTAAAACGGTCACGGATCGGCGGTGATTAGATTCGAAGTTCAATCAGTTTCTCATTCATGTTTGATTTGCTCTTCATTGTTCATGTTTCTTGTCTGGATTGATCACCTAGATTAGATTCTGGTTAAGCTAAGGATAGAAGCGAATGCTCGCCTTACTTTAGAACATCGAATTGAACAATTAACCTTATAATTGGAGCGTGCTTTTCGTAGGAACCGGTTAGGGTTAATTCACTGCAAGAGTAACTCATTAATCATTAGTAATTGCACCAGTTAATTAAGTCTTTGCGAGAGGCGACCGTACCCGGGCGGCTAGTTAATCTTGGTAGTTAGAACGGATAGAGCGAACGTTCGTCGGCCTTAAACCTAAGGGTAAGGAGTTATGGTGGTGTCTTAGTAATTGATTGAATAAGAATCGAAATCCGCTGATTTTTGATTGCCAATGCTCTGGGGAACGAAGGGGGATTCAAAGTCTAAGTTCGTTTGTCGTCTCTGTTTTCAAACCCTAATTTCCAATCTGTTTTAGTTTAATTTGTTTTAATTTCTCTGCATTTCTTAGAATTAGAAGTCGTGGAACTCACACCACGCACAACTTGTTTGCATTCGAGTATTTTGCCAGTTTTGAAGTAGTCAATCTTAGAAGACCCTTGGAATACGATCTACCCTAGCTTTTGTTTGCTTTGTTAGTTATTTGGTTGAACGCATCACAACGACACGTTCCACCAGCATCATTCACCATGTTTTGGAACAAGGTTGGCTCAGTTATCGATATTCTTAACCAATAATGAAGGATTTACTTCTTCAGCCACCATTGCACCTGCATTCGCAGCAACCCGTGCTAGAAACTCTGTAGCTAACTCCGCATGAAAATTCCACACATCATAGGAAGAGGGAAAAGCTAAATGGAGCAAGTGTTGATTAACTTCCTGCCTTGGCCTCCACTTCTTGAACTTGCACTTGGGACAAGGGCAGAGGATATTCACTCCATCAGGTGCATTGGAGACTACAAAGTCTATGAATTTTTCAAGGCCAACATAATACTCGGGAGTATGACGTGACTTTCATATCCAAGACTTTTCCATCTAGAGGTTAATTAGTATAAGTGGAGTAGAGAATAAATAGGTATAATGATAGATGTCTAATTAACTTAGTACTGATGACTAAGTTTTGATGTCACTCAATTTGACGTGATTATCAGCGCCATTTAAGCAACATTTCATACCCTTTGATGCCATTTTGATGAGTATTTGGTGCATTTGTCGTAACTTTGTGATTATCGGCTCCTAGTGCGTACATTGTCTATTTCTTGGCTATTTTTACCCTTTTGTGAGCTTTTATGTTGAGCCCCCAGGTTACCACATTATAGAGCATTTTGAGCTGGGCAGCACTCCAACTTGTTTTGATCATTCCTGCTCCGTTTGAACTCCGATTTGGTCTCCGTTTGAAGCGCTGGACTCGTGAGAGAGTTCAACGCTTCAAACGGAGACCAAATTGGAGTTTAAATGGAGCGGGAATGATCAAAACAAGTTGGAGTGCTGCCCAGCTCAAAACGCTGCGTTTTGGAGCTTACATGCCGTGTAAGCTAAATACACTGTGAGCTTACATGCCGTGTAAGCTCCCCAGTCGGGAAATTTTCAGCTTTTCCAACAAGGAAAGGGTTTTCGGGGGTATTAATAGACTTTTCGAAGCCAGATTTGTTAACATTCGATAGAGAGAGATCAGCCACGACTTGAGGAAAGTTGAGAGAGTATTTCGGAGCTATCGGAGAGATCGTGACGCCATCAATCCATCCCGGAAGACGCTCGGAGCTAGGAATTGAAGATTCTCAAGATCGAAGCTTCACGAATCATCTGAAATTAGGTTTTTCAGATCCGTTTCTGTTCTTCCTTTATATAAGATGAATCCTTCTTTCGTCTTTGATACTTGTTTGTCAGATATGAGTAGCTAAACTTGTAGAGCTTAGATTAGATGAACCCTAAGTGACCCAGGGCTTTAAATCGTCACGGATTGGCGGTAATTAGATTCAAAGTTCAATCAGTTTCTCTTTGCATGGTTGTTTTGTTCTTCATTGTTGTACTGCGTTTCTTGTCTAGTTGACGCCTAGATTAGTTTCGTTGTTCTTGTGTTTCTTTTCTGGTTGATCGCCTAGATTAGGTTTGTGTTGAGTTAGGGTTTCTCGCCAGACAGCTTCCCTGCTTTAAAACATTAAAACTTGTCTTTCTTGATCACCTAGTTTAGATTCTTGTTAAGCTGAGGAAAGAAGCGAACGCTCGCCTCACTTTAGAACATCAATTCAACCAGTTAACCTATTCATTGGAGTGTGCCTTTCGTAGGAACCAGTTAGGGTTAATCCGCTTCAAGAGTAACTCATAAATCAATAGTAATTGCACCAGTTAGTTTAGTCATTGCGAGAGGCGACCGTACCCGGGCGATTAAATAATCTTGGTAGTTAGATCAGATAGAGCGAACGTTCGCCAGTCTTAAACCTAAGGGTCAGGAGTTATGGTGGTGTATAGAAATTGATTGAATTAGAATTGAAAACCGCTGGTCTTGTGATTGTTGTTGCCTTGGTGATCTAAAGGGGATTCAAAATCTAAGCTTATCTGTCGTCTGTCTAAACCAACCAATCATTCTGTCTTTTAATTTCATTTTAATTTTCCTGCATCTTAGTCTAGAAGTCGTGGAACTCACACCACGCACAAAGTGTTAAACCTTAATAAATTGCATTCATATTTGAGTAGACGATTAGAAGAAACCCTGTGGAATACGATCTGCTTAGCTTCTAGCTTAGTAGTATTTGATCACTATTTTACAACTCATCAACTAAGTTTTCCTAGTTATGTTACATATCTAAAAGACTTAGGTATACCAACTTTGTATAAATAATTTATTAGTATTAGCAACTAATGAATTCTACTAATAATTTATACAAGTATATCTAACTAATACATTACATGCATATTTGTATTGTGTATAACTTAATTAAATTGTAACTAATGCGATCACATGCACATATTTTAAAATGTCACAACTTCTTATAATTAATTACTATACATATGTGTGATGAATTACATAAATTAATTTTATAATGTCTGACATATGCCATGCATAATTATTATTTCATTTCAAATTGCACATAATATAAACGCTATATATACCAATTTTTACTCCAAATTACCAATTTAAATTTTTTCATGTTATGTCCCAAAGAGTCTAGGTTGGTCAATTGAGTTGGTTTGAGTGGGAGATTTTGTCGAGGGGGATCGTCTAACTTCTTACGACGTGTGGTACTTAGTAGTAATCAGTCAAAAAATGTAGTAAGAGGGTGTGTGAGTAAGGGTAAGCTTGTATGGAAGGTGGAGTGGGAAGCACAGATGTACCAAGGGCTGCCCATAGGCATGTGTGTGGATTCTCTAGGCGTACGAGCGGGTGCGTACGACCAAAGGAGTATGGTGGTTGAGGTCTGTTGGGTCGTCTCCTATTGCTGGGCAGAGTAGGTTGTGGTGTTGAGTGTGACATCCTAGGTGAATCCCACATCGACAAAGCACGGGGGAGACCCATGGGCTATGTAGAATAGTTCAACCATAAAAAACAAATTTGTGAGGCTGGGCCCAAAGCGGACAATATATTTTCAAGAAAGGTTGGGATGTTACAATGAGCTTTGCATGGCGGCTAGGGTTTCTAGGTGGCTACACCTTAGTAGCTAGTGAGCTTCGGCGTCTGCGGAGCTCGGTCCGGTTTGGAGAGTGAACCTATATTTAGGTTTGACCTAGAGGAGTCTGGGCTCATCAATTGCCTTTGAGCGTTGTGTAGGAGAGGCACTCAGGGATCTCATGCCGACGTTCAATATATTGTTGAGTATTTATGTTATATCCTTTTCCTTGAGCATAAGGTCTCTTGAGCGGAGACTCTTTTCTTGGCGTCTCTTGGCAATGCGTCATTGTTTTTTGGGTTACTGTCCTGGAGTTTAAATGTTTGCACACATGTCATCTAACAGTACTAGGTGTTTCTTCTTTCAACATCGTGTGGAGATGGTCGTTCCATGCCCAATTTTCTTTCTCGCTTGTTTCTCTCTCTTTCCTTTATCGTTTCTTGTGTGTTTTCCTTCTCTCTTTTTCTCCTCTTAGTTTTCTTTTGAGTGGTTGCTAATTATATATTCTAGAGAGCTTGTCGAAATAGGTCGGCAACCATTCTGTAGATCCTGATTACCCTTCATCACTAGAGTGTGGTGCTTCTTCAAGGTCGGCGTCGACCTCTGCTTCTATTACAACGAATCGAGCTCCATCACCTCCATCTTTGTTGCCCGAGCATTTGGTCTCCCCTCTTCGATATGACTTGCTACACTTTGCTTAGCGTTTTAACTTCACTTTTCCCATGGAAGATATCCCTGTGTTTTCTGGCCCTGTGAATCTCTAGGGAATCTAATTTTTGAGGGACAAGGGGACAATCATGAATCTGGGGTCTCTCCTACAAGGGGGATCCGAAACCTTTATCGCATCACTGAAGGCTCTTCTGTTCCTGGGCCTGATCAAGCTGATAGCCCTGAGCCCCTTGACAATATGAGCTACCGCCTAGAGGAGCCTTGGGTGTATGCAGACGAGGGCTCCGATGAGGAAGCGCGTCCTCCTTTTGATCTTCATCTACGCCGGGCGGCGTCAGGGAAATTGAAGTGTCACCCGCGTGTCTTTGGTTCTTTCCAAAATGAGTTTGAGTGGGGTGTCCATGGCTTCAAGATGGAGCTTGGCAGTTCTCCTGGAGGTGGGTACACCGTCGTTCCTTGGCATAGTATCTGGGAGGTTCGCCCTCCTAGTTTGACAAGACACATCGTTGGCCCTTCTTACTATACTTATCCTTCTGCTCGCTAGATCAACCAACTCTTGATCGGCCTTGGTTTGCCCCAGCATTTTCAGTATGCTGCCCCTGCTCGCCTGTTCACCTTTGGGAACTATCCCCCTGACAAGAAGGGGGTTCGGACTTATGCGTTTGATTACGGCATGCGTCTGCCAATGGAGATCAACATTTAAGTCCGCTCTTCAGAGGTGAGTTTGTCTTTCGCCAATAAAGTTATATGGGTTTCAGGGTTGGGTGTTCCTTTCACAGATAAAGTTTGAACATTTCCATAGTTCTCTCTTCAGAGGCGAGTTTGTCTTTCGCGGAGAAAGTTATACTCTTTCCTCTTGCGTTTTTAGGGTGGGGGTATTCCTTTCGCAGAGAAAGTTTGAACACTTCCACAACATTTAGTCCGCTCTTCAGAGGCGAGTTTGTCTTTTGAGAAGAAATTTATACTCTTTCCTCCGACGTTTGGAGAACCTGGGAGACTGACTCTTGTTACTATGTTTGTGAAGTATTCTCCGAAGCCGATCTTTGTTATAACTTTGTCGCGTCAAGCGACTTCTTTATTATAATATGAAAACTGGAAAAAGGATAAAATGTGATGTTCGTCGTGGCTTGTTTTCCTACTCCTCTCTTAGTGTTGCTTCGTATTTTCTTAAGTGCATGGCGTTCCAAGTCTTGGAGATAACTTCCCCTGTTGTCTTTTCTAGTTTGAACGTGTTGGAGCCGATCATTTCCCTCACTCTAGCAGGTCCTTCCCAATTGGCTCCTAACTTTCCCTCACGGGATACTGGTCGGAATATTTTTTGGATGACCAAGTCCCCTTTCGCTATGTGATGTGGGTGGAGGTGCACATTCACTCTTATTGCGAATTGTGCCTTCTTAGCGATCAGGCGAATTTAAGCTCTTTCCTTTTTTTCTTTTACCATGTTGTGGTTATGCTTAAGGGATTCTTCCGCGTCCTCTTGGATTTGTCCTTAGACTCTGAACCCTAGGAAGCTAATTTCTATTAGTAACACTGCCTTTGTGCCATATACTAGCGTATACGGCATCTCTCGTATTGACATTTTGTAGGAGATCCTATGCGCCCATGGACATATGGTAGCTTTTCTACCCACTTGGCTTTGTCGTCGTCAACCCTTCTTTTTAATCTGTTAAGGATTAATTTGTTTTCCGCTTCCACTTGTCCATTGGCTTGTGGGTAAGCTACTAACGCTAACCTCACGATGATCCTGTAGTTTTGATAGAAGCTAAGGAAAGAATCACAATTGAATTGCGTCCCGTGATCGGACACGAACCATGACTACTAAGTATTTTCGTTTGGTAGGTTTAATTTGGAGATTATGTTCTTCATTATGAACTTTTAAATTAGCTGGGCAATTATCATTACCAGAGGTTCAGCTTCGATCCTGATATGACCCAACCCGACTGCCCAAGTATCCGTAAGTACTCATACACTCCACCAGGGTCACCCGTCCAAGGAAGAACCTTATGGCCCTACAAGAAGCTAATAGAGCCAAGGGAAGGCCACCTACAAGACCCCAAGCCCAGGTATGAGATAAGGTACAGGCTAAGGCCACCCTCTACAGGTAGGAAAGCTCAGGAGGAAGAAATGCCACACCAAGCCATGTTGCTGGCCGAGTGTGGAAACCCTAGGGCTGAAGGTAAGCTCCAGCCGGATCCTAACCTCCTCTCCATGGACCCTGAAGATGAAGCACACTCCAGAGACCCTCTAGAGGAATTCCTGGAGTATAGGAGCAAGAGAGCTCAAGAGTACCTGGCCAAGAAGGGATGGCTACCTAAGACCGACCCGGCGCCGAGTCCTGAGGAGAATTGGAGCACCTGGTTCCAAGGCACCACCCCTGGCCCGACCCTAGCCCATGAGAGTCACATACGGAGTTATCTGAGGCGATGCGCAAAGCTAGGAGAGGAAGCACCCAAGCAGAAATGAAGAAGTTCCCAAACCGGCCCCGCCCCGAGCCCTAGACCAAGAGCCGGGCCGATCGGGATTATTTTATGGGAATGGACGCCGTGCGGACCAAGCCTTTTGGCAAGGCCCTAGTTCTTGGACCAGCCCGGAGCATCAGGCCCCAAGGCCCGATGAAGGCCCGCCATTGAAGAAGAAGAAGCCCGGAGCCGAGCAAAGGCCCGGCCCGAAGACCGGCTACCCGCCGAGTCCTAGTCCCGCCCGGACTAGGAAACCCTAAAACCGCCAGTTTAGGGTTTTAAGAGTTTTATTCCTATTTTGAGTTGGATTCTTGGATTTAAAGACTATTTAATTGTTTTTCCTTTTTAGTAGGACTTGTTTAGGGGTTTTAGGAGTCTTTTAGGAGAAGGACTCTTTATTTTATTATTATTTAGGAGTTAGACTTTAGGGAGGAGAGCTTGTTCCCTCCCTATAAATAGAGGCCGCCGGCCTCACTTTGTACTTACAACTTTTATGAAATAAACCCCCTTTGAAAGAACTCTGTTCTGAAACCCTTATTGTATCTGCATGACGCGATACTGAAGGATCGACTTATCATCAAGAGCATCCATCTCTTGGCGTGGCGTCTTCGACTGGACACTTCTGGTTCCCGGTTGTTATATAGCCGACGGGTCAAAGTACTATTCTGCCCTGGTTCCCAAAGGTTTCTACCTCATTGCACGTTCCAACTTGCGGTGGTTAGGGTCGTCTGCCCACGGTTGCAGCGGTTCACATCAGATCCTCTTAGTGAAATAGTCGACCATGACTACTAAGTATTTTCTTTTTCCTGTTTCCTCGGGGAAGGGTCCTAGTAGGTCCATCCCCCAGTACGTGAATGGCCATGGTGACACCATTGGCTACATGGCGGTCGCTGGGAGGCGGTGCTGATTAGCGAACATTTATATTTCTGACAGTTTTTACTACCTTTTCAGCGTCTCTTAGTATTGTTTGCCAATAGTATCCTTGATCCATTATGTTCTTCTCCAGGCTCTTTGTTCCCAGATGAGTGTTGCAGACACCTTGATGAATCTCTCTTACTACGAATTCGGCGTCACTTTCTCCTAACACCCCAAATATGGTCCGACAAAGGACTTTCAAAACAGGGTTCCATCAACTAAGGTGCCTAGCTGCCTGGCGTCTGACCTTCACGGCTTGGTTGGGATCTTTTGGGGCTATGTCGTGTCCCAGAAATGTTATTATTGGTGCGCACAAGTCTTCCGCTCCGCCTGCTTGTGTTTCCTTGATGTTCGTACATATTCCTTCGGCGGGCTCTGCTTCTATTGTGACCATTCGAGGTTCTTCAAATCCCATGGTGGTGGCGATTTTTGATAGAGCATCTACATGGGTGTTTTCTTCCTTAGCTATTTGGTGGAGTTCTATTTTTTTTTTGAATTTCGCCATTTCCTCTTTTGCTTACTTATGGTAGGGGATGAGCGCGTCTTCTCTTGTCTCATAAGTTTCATTTAGCTGATTCACTACGATTGCTGAGTCTGAGTATGCTTTCATCATGCATACGCCAGTTGATTGTGCCAATCATAGTCCGCCTATGAGTGCTTCGTACTCGGCGACATTATTTATCCGTGTGTGTGCAAATCGCAGGGCGATTTCATGGATAATTCCTTGGGAACTTTTAAGTACAAGCCTTGCTCCTACTCCGCCTTTGCATTAAGAGCCGTCAATGTGCAATTCCCACGCTGACTCCTTTCCACCTTTGTTGACTACGCATCCTTCGACGGTGAAGTACGCTAGAACCGATGCTTTGTTGACGGTTCTTGGTACATATTTGATGTCATATTCGCTCAGCTGTATTTCCCACTTGGCTAAGCATCCCGCAATGCTCATAGATCTAAGCGCTATTTTCGTTGGTAGATTGGTGACCACACTGATTGGTGAATCGTATCGTTGCGGACGATTCACACAAATAACTACTAAGCTAAGAAAAGGCTATAGCAGATCGTATTCCAAGGGCTTTCTATGATTGGTTACTTCAGAACTAGCAAAATACTCGAAGGCAAACACGTTGTGCGTGGTGTGAGTTCCACGACTTCTATCTCTAAGAAATGAAGAGAAATTAAAACAAATTAAACTAAAGCAGATCGGGAATTAGGGTTTGAAAACAAGGATGACAGACGAACTTAGACTTTGAATCCCCCTTCGTTACCCAGAGCATTGGCAATCAACAGATCAGCGGATTTCGATTCTCATTCAATAAATTACTAAGACACCACCATAACTCCTTACCCTTAAGTTTAAGACCGGCGAACGTTCGCTCTATCCGTTCTAACTACCAAGATTAACTAGCCGCCCGGGTACGGTCGCCTCTCGCAACCACTTAATTAATTGGTGTAATTACTAATGATTAATGAGTTACTCTTGCAGTGGATTAACCCTAACCGGTTCCTACGAAAGGCACACTCCAATTATAAGGTTAATTGTTCAATTCGATGTTCTAAAGTAAGGCGAGCGTTCGCTTCTATCCTTAGCTTAACAAGAATCTAATCTAGGTGATCAATCCAGACAAGAAACATGAACAAGGAAGAACAAATCAAACATGAAAAAGAACTGATTGAATTTCGAATCTAATCACCGCCGATCTGTGACCGCTTTAAAGCCCTGGGTCACTTAGGGTTCATCTAGTCTAAGCTCTAACGAGTTTAGCTACTCATGATTATTACAAAAGAAAAAAAGACAAGGAAAGAGTTCATCATCCAGAGGAAGAACAGAAAAGAATCTGAAAAACCTAATTTAGACGACTCTGGCAGACTTTGATCTTCGATAGATAACACTCCTAGCTCCGGTTCTCCGAGATGGAAGGGATGGCGTCACGATCTCTATCCGTCTCTTCGAACTCTAACTCTTCGCTCCAGAACTTGAGAGGATTCTCTGAATTCTGATCTCGAAAAGTTGTATTATGATTAATTATGATGTCTCTCCCTTTTTGGGCCGCCGGGTTAAGTATAAATACTTAACCCTAACTGATCCGGATTGGCCTGATATTTTCGCCAAAACATAGGGATATTTTCGGCGAAAATCCTTGTGTAAATGGCCGGTCACTCAGCTGAATCCTTCTGTCCTTTTCGCCGAATAGGTTTCGGTCCGAAAACATAATGTTTTCGCCGAAAACTTCCTTGGTTGAACATCAGTGAATTTTCCCTTGCATCTTCGCCGAAAACCCTTGGTTCTTTTCGCCGAATACTTCTTTGTCTTGGCACCAGTCGATTTGCACTAATATTTTCGCCGAAAATAATAGGTTATTTTCGGCGAAATCTTCTTTGTAAACGGGCAGGAGATTGCTTGAACTTAATTGGCTCTTTTGCTCGATTCCGGTTCAGTTCCTCGATGTTCCAATTCTTTAGACACGTCCATGGTTACTTTATTTGACTGTGCTAACATGAAAACACTAGAAAACCATCAAATAGACCGAAACGGGCCAAGGTAACACAAATGGCACGAGATAGGGCAATCGATTGAATATTCATTATTCTACCCTAAAAACCATGTCTTAAGCAAAGAAATATCGCTTAAATGAGGCTGGTAATCACGTCAAATCGAGTGTCATCAAATACCCCACACTTAAGCTTTTGCTTGTCCTCAAGCAAACTGAATAGAAACGCTCATGTTCACAAATGATAAGATCAGTTAAATTGGAGCTCAATCGAACACAATGAATTATTAGACAGCTCGATCCTAGAACAAGAAACCTAACATGCATACAGATCAGCCAAACTACCTGGTCTCACTAATAAACAGCACACGACAAGTAATTAGCAACCAATTATGCACGAATTTGACTTGACTGACCAGACTCCTCTCACAGGATATATATATAGTACAAAGGGAACTCTCACTCTCTGTGTTTAAGGACGTGTTTCTGCTCTCGATCATTTTCTGTTACCGAATTCTGTCATAGGTTTGCATTTCGACCACATCTCCACCACTATGACAACACGAGTATCTAGTCAAGAAGGACTTCCCTGCTAGGACCATAATGAATACTACACTACTCGGGTTTATAATGAGATGGATGATGGGAATGAATGATGATGGCTTTGTGCGGTGTAGCTTTCGACTAACTTCCCTCGAATCTAATCTATGGATTCCTACCGTCTAACCAAACATGGGTGGAATGATGAACGCTCGTCCTATGATACCCTCTAGCAACCTAGCACTTATTCTTTTTCTTTACATAATTTTTTTCTTTTCTTTTCTTTTGAACTTTTTCTTTTGACTCCGTTCTTCCATTTGTAGGGAGAAGAACGTTTTATTGAACTAAACTTTGAACTTTTCTGATTTTCTTCTTTTTTCATTTTTTTGAAATTTTTCTCTTTTTCTTTCACTTACTTTTTTTCTTTTGTGCCGATTTTTCTTTTAGTTGCTAGAGGGGTTTACACGTCTGGACATAATAGCTAAGACCACCTGTTTAATGGCTATAGGCAGGTTACCACAAACCGACTTCCGGTAGGTCAATCTAGAACTACAACCACAGGGGATCAACGGGGAATGAAAGAAATGGGAAATGGCTGTAATGTATTATCGAACCGAAAGAACAGGCCAAGCTCAAGGGTCTACACCTAATGGATTTTATCGTTTGGTAGGCTATCTGGCTTAGTAGCTGAATCTAGGTGCCCCTATCCTTCTAGAACTCGTGTCATCGTGTGGTCTCGAGTAGGTCTCATGCAAATTCTAACTCATTCAAGTAAACAGAAAACCACTCAGAAAGAATTTAAATTGCAAGTTACGTGCAATGGATCAAAAGCTCACAGTTGGTTTGCTAGTCGGATTCGGTCATTTTCATGCAATCAAGGCTACAAACTACAAGTGTGATTTTAAAATTCTGTTCTGACCAGGCAATTTAGCATCAAAGCATACAGGTTGGTTCTCAAGTTCTAGGTTAAGCAGTCTAAGCATCATTATGAAAGTTTGAACAACAACTCAACATAAAAAATCAAGAACTGAGCCATTCTAATGCTAGAGAGACTGGAATGGAATCACGAGGCACACATAACACAATCAAGGGCAATCAAGTTCATGCAAGGTTCTTTAACATCCTACCCCACACTTAAATCAAACTGTGTCCTCATAGGACTAATTCTAGAGTTCAGAGTGGAATGTAAGAACCTGGATGAGGACGGTTGATTTCAGAGGGTGAGCACGGATCCTTGGAGCAGAGGGAAGTGTAGCCGAACCTGAAGCAAAGGGAGTCTCCCTACTGCCTACAAAACAAAAACAAATAAACATAAAAAAGGAAACCGGGACAAGTGCCCCGGATCCACACAGAAAAAAGTTGGACCGAAATCCGAAAAGAATAAATAAACAGAAGACACCAGAAAAGGAATACAACCCGATCACTGCTGGTCCGGTGAACCGGGAGGTGGAAAGTGGAGAAATTCGCCGAGCTGGCGTTGCCACGCCATCTGTGCCTCATATCGCCGGTCGGCACGGCGCATATGTTGCTGCATAATAGTCCATCGTGCCTCTTGAGTGGCGTTGTCGGTGATGCGCCACTCCTGCAGTCGCTCGTATAACTCTCCAACATCCGCGGGGTGGTGTTGCGGCTGTTAAGTGTGCGCCGGATATGGCTCGGGGATGTGTGGCAGCGACTGGTGGATGTACCCTGCCTGATGGTGTGGCGAGGGTATATAATCTTGGAATACTGGCGGCGGCTGGGGCTGCTGCTCCTCAGCATCATCTTCTTCCTCCGACTCGACCACAGGCTGGAGTGGAGGATCTGCTGCTACGTGGGGACTGAGGTCGAGTTCTAAGTCGTACTCAACCGCCAAGTCTCCTCCAACAGTCCTAACTTGGTGTCGTGGAATGTGCGGGCCATATTCATGGCTGATGCCGAAGGAGAGGATGAGCTGTCCTATGAAGTTGCCTCCCAGGAGTCTGCGAGGTGGCGTCCTCCTCCTGGTCTTCTGGCGGAAGATGCGAGCCAGCACCCAGCCGGGTTGTAGAGGGTAGCTCTCTCGGATGGCTCGAAGAAGCATGAGCTCCTCCTTGAGGATATGGTGGCGGTCCTTATCTGGAACATATAAAAGCGACCTACGCCAAATCATATGAATAAATTTATAGAGCGGGTGAGAGAGAGACTTAACTGAGTTTCCCGCTCTGAGGTGATCTCCAGGCACGCCTGTCATGTGGCTTCAGAGGGCGTGGTATTCCTCCTCATCATCATTTTCTCCCCAACCGAGGTGATGATCGTGATAGTGCTCGTAGGGATGCCGAGATGAGCGGCAAACTCATCGTAGGTGAGCTGCCTGTACACCCCACCAAGATAGAAGGTCACAACCTTCTGGCGCTGCTTCCTCTTGTGCTCATCCAGATCAAAGGTTGCCCAGAACTTCTGGAGGGCAATGTCTGGGAACTCGGCGGTGATGGTGGTCAGCTCGAGGAGACCAGCCAGTGCTAAGGCGACATGCACGTTCCGGTGGTAATCCTCGTCATGCTCCTGGAGTGACTCCATGGAAAGAGGGCGCACGTCAGCTCCCCGGACGTGCTCGAGCGTCTGGAAGCACTCGAAGTAGAAGTCAGGTAGACGGGCGATAGTGTGATGGTATCCAGCCCGGCGAGGGAGTGCGGGTGGGGGACCCAGAACAGCAGGTGTGACGGGAGCGGCAGCTCCTGAGCTCGAGGCGCCATCAAGTCGCGCCTTAGTCCTGCGCTCATAAGTGGTGTTCCTAAAACCAGAATGAAAACAGATTAGTCAACCAAAACCTTACCCCACACTTAGTAGAAAAACTCAATTTCACAAAGAAATGAGGGAAACTAAGTGGGGTAAGCAAAGCGGAGTAACCGGTAATCATAGACAGTAAAATACATACTTAGGAACAGCTAGAATCGGATAAGCACAATCAGAGTTCAAAAAGTCAAACCGACATTTAGAAAGTCAACATTGTAGCATATCAAACCCTAATCATGGCAAGACTACCATAACTTGGAGAATGACGGTAAAATATGATCTCAAATGGCAAGCATGATACTATGAACGAGAATAAACACATACGACAGCCAAACGATCAAATACAGTTCATGGTCAAACTGACATTTCTCATAAGTCAACATAACAAAGAATCACTCGTATGCATAGCAACACATGATCAAATGATATGGAAATTAAGCACGGAACTCCCTAAGCATGCTAGAACAGTTCTATAAGTTCAGCTAACCTAGTTCACACGAAATCAGTCGGCACGGAAAACGAGGCAAACCCCGACGAAATTCAGCAATCCATATGTCAAAAGATTCAAATTGAAAAGTTCTACAACTTACCTTGAAGTCATGACTGCTAAAAATGAACGAGGTGAGAGGAATCGGTGAAAAATGTTGAAAACGAGGGTTTCGGTGAACTGGAGCTGCAAAGCTCCGATTTGGCTGTTCTAGGGCTCGACGTGATCGGATTGGAGAGGGAAAGTGAGCGGCGGCGGTCGGCGACAGTGGTGGCGGGCGAAAATGGCGGCAGCGGTGGTTTTAAGGTGGAGGGCGGTCGGCGATTTTAAAAAGATAAGGGGGGAGGGTTTTCGGTTTTGTGAACGAAAATGAAAGTGGATGAGAGAGGGGGGTGGTTCCAAATTTTTAAAGGAATTGTGGTCTGATTTCCAAAATTATTTTTGGCGAAAAGAAGAGGGTGGTTTCGCCGAAAATATCAGTTCAAATACACTGCCGGATTTTCAAGAGTGTTTTCGCCAAAAACATGAATATTGTTTCGCCAAAACTTAGTTCGCCGGAAAACTTTAGTTCAAAAAGCACTGCTTGGTTTTCAAAATCGATTTCGCCGAAAACATTATACACTTCGGACCGAAAATATTGAACAGGGAGAATCAGTGAAACCAAAGGCGAATTCGCGAAAATGAGGGTGATTTCGCGAAAATTTGAACTGTTCGGGTTGAAATATTTTCGCAAATCCAGCCAACTTCAGAAATCTTATTAAATCCACAAAAATCGGAAAGACCTCAATCAACTTGTGACTGACTCTATGACACACAGACTCTACACAAAAAATAATAAATCAAACAAACTGACACTTTTGGCTCCCCCTAACCGACTCTAAACTACCAAGTTCGACAAAAATTAAAACAGACTCCAGCCGTGGGTTGCCTCCCACGAAGCCTCTTTTATTAACATCCTTGAGCTGGACGATACCTGGACGGTATTTGGAGACATCCCAACTTAGATTTTCCTTCACGCTCGCGTCGGAGTTCATGAAGTACAGCTTCGGGACTTCTCCGGTAAGCGTGAATCTCTTCCCGTTTGCATGTAAAAGCTTGGTACGTCCATCGGGAAGATGATCAACGAACTTGAACGGTTCGAACAGTTCTCTGGAGAGGTCATTCTTCTAGAGTGTGACGATGGAAGGAATGAGGATTGTCGGCTTCTTCTTTTCTTTAATCTTTGGCTTGTTATCACCAGGATCGGTGATCGTTAGTACTTCCTTAGGAGACGCTTTCGGCTTCTCCCTCCATACTTGTTCCGGTGCCAGTTTCTCGGAACTAATTGGTGGTGCAGCTGGTTCGGTGGAAGACGGCGGAACTTTTGGTCTCCAGACCATTTGGGTCTTCGTCTTCTTGTTCCTTCCTCGAGGTCTGCTCGGTTTAGCGCACGGTGGCTTAGAAGAGGCTTGCAGTTCCTTCTTCTTCTTCTTAAGCGGCTTCTGAACCGAAATTTCTGGCTTCTTCTTAGTAACCTGTTCAATACCTGCAGTGACAATTGATCTAGAAATACTGGAAGAGACATTAGAGATGAAGTTGACCGAGGCCAACTCCACAATCTCTACAGATAAACAATTTAAATCTTCCTTAGGAATGTATCTCATCCCGTCCTTGAGACGGAATGTTGCAGTATCCTTCCCAACCCTTACAGTTAGAGAGCCATTGGGAACATTGACATTAATTCCGGCGGTCGCCATGAATGGCCGGCCTAAGAGAAGGGTAGAACATGTCTCTTGAGTATCCATAACTATATAATCAACGAAAAACCGGAACGGGCCACAGCAAGTGATTATATCCTGGATCATTCCTCTGGGTTCTCTTAGAGTCTTGTCAGCGAACATTAAATTCATGTTGGCAGGTTGTAGTTCCCCTAGGTTCAGTTTCTTATATAGACACATAGGCATGACATTTATAGACGCCCCTAGATAAATTATACTACGTTCAACTTCAATGCCATTAATGATTAAAGGTAAAGTAAAAGGGCCAGGGTCAGGGCACTTAGCTGGAATAGGTATGGGTGGTGGTCGAGGGACGATATCCAAGCACTCTCCCTTATTGGAAGCGGGAAGTTCTTCCTTCTTAGACGGGCTGTTCTGCTCACTGCTCCTGGTGGTTACGGCTTTAGCATGCTCGTTCCTCATGGTGGAGTTGTCTGGAGGTGGCGCCTGATTGAAGAGAGGAAGGCTAGCCATCATATCCTCTATTCTCTGTCCTTGTGCGATCTGCCCTTTGTTAAGAGCATCCTGCGCTTTAAACCTTTCCTCGTGATCATCAAGCCTTGCCATAATGAGATCAAACTTCCTAGATATTCTCCTCTCCCAATTGTCCTCAGAGATTAGATTCGGAGACTGCTGCACTCCAGGGAATCTGGAAGTGTCTTGATAACCATTGTCCAAGTATTGATTCTGACTCTGGTCGAGTCGGAAGTTGTAAGGAGGACGCTCATAGAAGCCTTCCCATTGTTGAGGCGGTGTTCTGAACTGACCAGTGGTGAATCTGGGGTAGTTGGAGTAGCCTCTTTGATCCCTGGTGAAGCTGTGATCAATGAAATTGACTTCCTCTTTAGGCCAGTTTTTAGTTGTACCGAGGATCTCTTCCATGTGTTTCTGCACTGCGATCTTAATCTGATCTTCACTGCTTGGTTGACTCTTGGTTGCTCCAAACTGTTTCTCCCAGTTTATGGACTTAGATGCGCAGTCCGCAAAGTGAAGAAGAGCAGCTTCTGGTTCAAGTGCTGTGCAGTCGCCCTTAGCTAAAGTGTTGACCCATTTAGCTGTTTCTTCATTTATACCTTGGGCAAAGATTTCGGCTAACTGACTCTGGTTGAATCCATGATGAGGGCATTCAGAGAGAAGCGCTTGGAAATCGTTCCAAGCGTCGTGTAAACTTACTCCTTCCTTCTGAGAGAATCTAGCGATGCTATCCTTGTAAAATGTCGTTCTTGAAGGGGGATAGTATTCCTCTATGAAGTCCTGAGCTAGATGATCCCAGTCTGTGTAGTAGCCAGGTGGTTTCGAGCCGAGCCATACCTTGGCATTGCTTTTAAGAGAGAATGGGAAAGCTCGCAAGTAAAGATTGTTCTTACTGAGATTCCCGCTGTTAAACGTCTCGCACATGTCTAGGAAGTTCGCCAAATGTGTGCGGGGGTTTTCTTGCGGCTTTCCTTCGAATCGAAGATTCTTAGTGACCATGTTCAGGACGAAGGTTGTGATATTATAATCAGGGTCGTCATCGTTGTGTGGCACAACGACGCTAGCTCGAAGGTTAGTCGCAATCGGTCTACAGTAATCTGCCATGGTGCGCTGAGCAACTAGTACGGGAGGAGAAGGTGGTGGTGAATCTGAAGTAGTGGATGAAGCGGATGAAGATGAGGAGTTCTCCTTCAACTCCTCAATCTTATTAGGGATAGGTGGTATAGGCAGAATGATTATGACTTGCTTATGAGCTCGCGGTTTCTTCGGCGGAGTAGAATTACCCGGCTTAAACTAAGAATGAGCGATCGAGCGGTTCATAAACCTGTACAACAACCTACAAGCAACAAAAGCAAACATACCGGCGTAAAATCGAAGTGGGTGGAAAAATCAAAGATGGAAAGTAGAAGAATAAATTGCCAGTTCTTCTTTCGAACAATCAAAAGCAGATTCCCCGACAACGGCGCCAATTTGGTGGACCTGTCGTTGGGGGTTCAACCAAATAACTACTAATGCTAAGAAAAAGCTATAGCAGATCGTATTCCAAGGGCTTTCTATGATTGGTTACTTCAGAACTAGCAAAATACTCGAAGGCAAACACGTTGTGCGTGGTGTGAGTTCCACGACTTCTATCTCTAAGAAATGCAGAGAAATTAAAACAAATTAAACTAAAGCAGATCGGAATTAGGGATTGAAAACAAGGATGACAGACGAACTTAGACTTTGAATCCCCCTTCGTTACCCAGAGCATTGGCAATCAACAGATCAGCGGATTTCGATTCTCATTCAATCAATTACTAAGACACCACCATAACTCCTTACCCTTAGGTTTAAGACTGGTGAATGTTCGCTCTATCCGTTCTAACTACCAAGATTAACTAGCCGCCCGGGTACGGTCGCCTCTTGCAACGACTTAATTAATTGGTGTAATTACTAATGATTAATGAGTTACTCTTGCAGTGGATTAACCGTAACCGGTTCCTACGAAAGGCACACTCCAATTATAAGGTTAATTGTTCAATTCGATGTTCTAAAGTAAGGCGAGCGTTCGCTTCTATCCTTAGCTTAACAAGAATCTAATCTAGGTGATCAATCCAGACAAGAAACATGAACAAGGAAGAACAAATCAAGCATGAAAAAAACTGATTGAATTTCGAATCTAATCACCGCCGATCCGTGATCGCTTTAAAGCCCTGGGTCACTTAGGGTTCATCTAGTCTAAGCTCTAACGAGTTTAGCTACTCATGATTATTACAAAAGAAACAAAGACAAGGAAAGAGTTCATCATCCAGAGGAAGAACAGAAAAGAATCTGAAAAACCTAATTTAGACGACTCTGGCAGACTTCGATCTTCGGTAGATAACACTCCTAGCTCCGGTTCTCCGAGATGGAAGGGATGGCGTCACGATCTCTATCCGGCTCTTCGAACTCTAACTCTTCGCTCCAGAACTTGAGAGGATTCTCTGAATTCTGATCTCGAAAAGTTGTATTAATTATGATGTATCTCCCTTTTTGGGCCGTCGGGTTAAGTATAAATACTTAACCCTAACTGATCCGGATTGGCCTGATATTTTCGCCGAAAACATAGGGATATTTTCGGCAAAAATCCTTGTGTAAATGGCCGGTCACTCAGCTGAATCCTTCTGTCCTTTTCGCCGAATAGGTTTCGGTCCGAAAACATAATGTTTTCGCCGAAAACTTCCTTGGTTGAACATCAGTGAATTTTCCCTTGCATCTTCGCCAAAAACCCTGGGTTCTTTTCGCCGAATACTTCTGTGTCTTGGCACCAGTCGATTTGCACTAATATTTTTGCCAAAAATAATAGGTTATTTTCGGCGAAATCTTCTTTGTAAACGGGCAGGAGATTGCTTGAACTTAATTGGCTCCTTTCCTCGATTCCGGTTCAGTTCCTCGATGTTCCAATGCTTTAGACACGTCCATGGTTACTTTATTTGACGGCAAAAACCTGTGCTAACACAAAAACACTAGATAACCATCAAATAGACCCGAAACGGGCCAAGGTAACACAAATGGCACGAGATAGGGCAATCGATTGAATATTCGTTATTCTACCCTAAAAACCATGTCTTAAGCAAAGAAATGTCGCTTAAATGAGGCTGATAATCACGTCAAATCGAGTGTCATCACTGATGGTATGCGAATGGAAGTACTGGCACAACTTTCACGACGCCACTACCACAACGTATGCATCATTTTCGGTTGTAGAGTACCTTCCTTCTGCGCATGTCAAGCTTTTGCTTGTGTAGAAGATGGGCCATTGCTCGATTCCTTCAGTTCTTACTAACGCTGGACTTACTGATGAGGGGGACACTGCGATGTAGAGGCTTAGCATGTCGCTCTTCTTGGGTGCTACTAGTACTAGTGCTGTTAAGAGGAACACTTTTAGTTCTTCAAATGCTATGGAACATTCATCATTCCATGAGAATTTGGCCGCCGCTTCCATTGTGGTAAAGAACGGAGCTCGGCGGATTTGGGGATGAATCTATTGATTGCTGCCAAACGAGCAGTGAATATATGTACTTCCTTCATGGTTGTCAGCGGGTTTGTGTTCATCATCGCCTCTATCTTCTTGGGGTTCGCTTCTATTCCCCTTCTCGTGGTGATGTATCCCATGAACTTGCCAAGGATGCGCCAAACACCCATTTTGTAGGATTCAGGAGGACGTTGAACCTCCTTAGCATCTTAAACGTCTCTCTTAGGTCATCAATGTCCTCGATATGGCTTACACTTTTTACCAATAGATCATCCACGTATGCCTCCATTTTTCTTCCCAACTGCTCATGGAAAACTCTGTCGACCATCCTTTGGTAGGTTGCCCCATCGTTCTTGACTCTAAAAAGCCAAAGGGAGTCATGAGCGTCGTTTTCTCTTGATCTTCTTTCGCTAGAGGGATCTGGTGGTAGCCGGAGAACATATCTAGGAAGGAGAGCGTCTCGTGGTTGGTGGTGGAGTCTACTGAGCAATCTATGATTCGTAGTGGATATGGATCTTTTGGGCAAGCATCGTTGAGATTTGTGAAGTCGATGCACATTCGCCAATGTCTGCTGGCTTTTTTTACCAGAACCACATTGGCTAGCCACTCTGGATACTGCACTTCTCGGATAAAGTCTGCCTCTGCTAAATTTTGTATTTCTTCCTCAACAACTTCCCTCTGTGAAGTGATCCTGGTCACCAAGGCCGGCGTGGACACGCCACCACGGGCACCAGGCCCAAAACTCCCCATGTTAACATGGGATGGAGCCCCATACGAGGAGCCCTAGCATCAAGCCTTGAGGCTGATGCCGATCCGGCTCTAGCATTGATGTCGGGCCAAGACTACACCGGCTCCAAGCCTACGCCAGCACCAGAGCCTAGGAGAGCTGAAACCCCGTATCTAGAAGACACCCCTGGGAGGATGCTGATCCCCAACCAGGCACCAAGGCCAGCTCCCACTGAAGCCAAGATCATATTGATGTCCCAACAAGAGCTGATGCTGACACCGAGCCCCGACCTGTGCCCCGGACCGAGCCTAACACCTAGCCTAGGCCTCAGGCAGACTCCTACGAGCTCCAGAGCCCAGCTGGCACTTCAACATACTCATGAGGCATCCTTGAAAGATTGGCCGAGACAGAAGTCAAAAGGCCTGGACAGATTTGAAGAAGGCCAGGAGCTAGACCCGACATCAGAGGTGGCCCCGGGCCAAGATGGAACAGAGGAGCACTTTTGGCCCAGCCAACAAATGGCTCGGGCCATTTGGGAAATTCCAGCAGCCCTAGATAGCTTGAAGTCTCAGGAGCACCGTCCAACAAACGGAGCTGAATTTGGAGGAGTATTGAGGGAGATAGGGCTAAATCAAGTCCTAGTGATGCATGGCCTAAACATCAAAGAATGGAGCCCGGATGCTGATCCGAGGGAGCCAATACTAGGAGCCATGATCAGGCCACCTCCTGAGCCTGATCCAATGAAGGATGCTTGATCCTCAAGAACGTGGGAGAAGGAGAGAAGATGCCAAATACATCCGAACAAGGAATCCTAATCAAACTAGGATTTCCCGGTTTTGGATAGATTCTAGTCTTATGAAGATTGACAAATTTGGGCTACTTGGAGATATAATTTGGGCTGAAGCCCAACATGAAAGTTGAAGCCCATGACGTCTACTAGTGATATGCCAACAGGATTATTTTTCCTATTTGATTTGGTATTTATTTGGCTATTTTTCCCAGAACCCGTTTAGCTGTTTTTTAGGAATTTTCAGCTTTCTTTATTAGAGTTTTTGTTTAGGAAGGAGTCTTTTCCTTGTAGGATTATTGCTCCAAATTTTACCTCCTTTTTAGGACTCTTTTTGTATTTTTTTATTAGATTAATAGTTAGTTTCGTAAGAGGAAAAGGAGAGCATGTTCTCCCTTCCTCACATATAAATAGAGGCCTAGACGCCTCATTGTAAGACACAACTTTGATTAATAAACTTCTTAAACTTCGGTTTTATCTCTTAGCATGGAATTGCTAATCTCTTCTCGACTTTCATGGAATTGATCATCGTTTAGATAGGCTTATCATCGAGGGTATCCTCCCCTTGAAGTAGCGCCATCGACCGGACAGTTAGGGTTCCCGGCTATATACAACCAACGGGTCCAAGTACTATCCCGCCAGGTTTCATAGGTGATCACTAGAGCCGATTTCAAGACTAGTGGTGGCTAGGGTCTCGAAGCAGCTTTTGCCAAGGTTCATCATCCAGGAGTTGATCGGGTCAAGGACAGCCGACTCTCGAGGTTCACATCACTCTGTTTCCAAACAATGTTCCTTCTCTTCTGCTGCATGGGTTGACCATTCGCAAAAACTAACAGTTTATGACCCATGATGACACTCGATTTGACGTGATTATCAGCCTCATTTAAGCGACATTTCTTTGCTTAAGACATGGTTTTTAGGGTAGAATAACGAATATTCAATCGATTGCCCTATCTCGTGCCATTTGTGTTACCTTGGCCCTTTTCGGGTCTATTTGATGGTTTTCTAGTGTTTTTGCGTAAGCACAGGTTTTTGCCGTCAAATAAAGTAGCCATGGACGTGTCTAAGGCATAGGAACATCAAGGAACTGAACCGGAATCGATCAAAGGAGCCAATCAAAGTCAAACCGAAAATCTGCCATTCACACTTACAGTTTCGGCGAAACCAGGCCTCCAGTTTCGGCTAAACCAGCAGTTCAAATCAACTGATGCCAAGTGAAGACTGATTTCAGCGAAACCATTAAGCTCTTCGGACCGAAAATGCAAGGCAGAGAAAATTGGCCATTTACACAAGTCAGTTTCGCCGAAACTACTCCTATGGTTTCGGCGAAAATGACAGATCAGCCCGGCCCAACTAGGGTTAAGTATTTATACTTAACCCGGCGGCCAAGAAAAAAGAAAGACAATTCATAATTCGAAAAACACAGTTTTTGGAGATCAGATTTCTCTGAAGTTCTGGAGCGAAGAGTTGGAGTTCGAAGAGCCGGACAGAGATCGTGACGCCATCCCTTCCATCTCAGAGAACCGGAGCTAGGAGTGTAACTTACCGAAGATCGGAGTCTGTCAGAGTCGTCTGAATTAGGTTTTTCAGATCCTTTTCTGTTCTTCCTTTGAATGATGAACTCTTTCTTTGTCTTTGTATCTTTTGTAATGATCATGAGTAGCTAAACTCGTTAGAGCTTAGACTAGATGAACCCTAAGTGACCCAGGGCTTTAAAGCGGTCACGGATCGGCGGTGATTAGATTCGAAATTCAATCAGTTCTTTTTCATGTTTGATTTGTTCTTCATTATTCATGTTTCTTGTCTGGATTGATCACCTAGATTAGATTCTTGTTAAGCTAAGGATAGAAGCGAACGCTCGCCTTACTTTAGAACATCGAATTGAACAATTAACCTTATAATTGGAGTGTGCCTTTCGAAGGAACCGGTTAGGGTTAATTCACTGCAAGAGTAACTCATTAATCACTAGTAATTACACCAATTAATTAAGTCATTGCGAGAGGCGACCGTACCCGGGCGGCTAGTTAATCTTGGTAGTTAGAACGGATAGAGCGAACGTTCGCCGGTCTTAAACCTAAGGGTAAGGAGTTATGGTGGTGTCTTAGTAATTGATTGAATAAGAATCGAAATCCGTTGATCTGTTGATTGCCAATGCTCATGGGGAACGAAGGGGGATTCAAAGTCTAAGTTCGTCTGTCATTCTTGTTTCCAAACCCTAATTCTCAATCTGCTTTAGCTTAATTTGTTTTAATTTTTCTGTATTCCTTAGAATTAGAAGTCGTGGAACTCACACCACGCACAACGTGTTTTCCTTGAGTAATTTGTTAGTTCTGAAGTAGCCAATCAATTGAAGGCCCGTGGAATACGATCTATCCTGCTCTTGAGCTTGATAGTTATTTGATAGAACCTGCTCATCACAACGATGGTTCCATCAACCCATAACTTCGACGTTCAACCCTGGTATGTCTTGTGGTTTCCACCCAAAGAACTCCTTGTATTCCCTTACTAGCGTGAGGATGCTTTTATTCATGTGTGCGTTCGCATGTGCCGAAAGCTTTATGGTTTTCTTTTCATCCGAAGTGTCTAAGGGGATCTCTTCATCTGCTTCGGCTACCTCGATGCATTTATTGTCTTTTCTTGTATCTACTGTTAAACATGTTTGGTTTCTTTTTAACACCAAGTAATAGCACTGTCTAGCGAGTGACAAAATTCCTCGTGCTACGCCTATCCTCTTCTCTATTTTGAACTTCATTACTTGGTGTATTGGAAAAGAGATGGTTTAAAACTTTGTCAGGCTGGGACGTTCGAGGGTGGTGTTGTACACTGAGGAACATTTGGGGACGTGGAATTTTACATTGCGCGTTGACTTGTGTTCCTCATTGCCTATTGTGACCGCTGGGTGATAATACCCATGAGTGGTACTTCGTTTCCCTCAAAGCCTGCAAGCATTGTGTTCGAGCGACGAAGGTTGGATTGTAGCAGCCCCATTTTTTCTAAAGTGGTCTTTCTACGCGGCACACCCCAATCTTTAATCTTACTACCATGGCTTCTATGCTCGACCCTCTATTTTTGGCAAGTTTGTTTCGTCGAACGTGATGGAGGGAGTGTTCCAATCTGATTGATGTGAGAACATTCTCCTAATATCTAAGGGCTTTTGACGGGTAGATTCAAATGTTTCTCTTATTACACGCTAATCCTGAATTTTTTCCAACGAATAGCCTCGCGAAGTCTGCCCATCCCACCAGGTAGGCCTAGATACTAATCGAGAGTTGAACCACCAAGGTTCCTAGGAAGGCTCAAAAGTATGTGACGTATGACACCTTGTACATCTGCATGGCGATTGTGAAAGTCGCTAGGTGATCGTCTAGGTTTCCTTCCCCCTTGTAGACCCCCATCAAGGGAAGACTAAACTTTTGGGGAAGTTCTTCAACGAGGAGGGCTCGAACCAATGGTTTCCTCAGGGCTCTCTATTTGGCGTTTACCTGGTGGGAGGGGAGGAACAACCGAATCGCTCCGTCCTTGTATCTCACTTCTGAGGAACTTTAATTAGGCCATTCTCTCATAGAGTTACCTTGAGCCAGGATTACCTTCATCATGGAGCTGAATTGATCATTTTGCTTTTGCAAAGCGATAATTTGAGCCTCCTAAGTTTGGGTAGTGTGGGATGTTCCAGACGTGTTTGTTCCCAACGTTGGGGCGGTGGGTGTGGCGAACACTGGTTGCTTCAGTGGCAGTCAGTGTCTTCTATTCGTTGCTGCTTCATCCTCGTCTTGCTAGTCATTCCTGTCAATGTCCCATACGTGTTGTGCATTGGGGTTAGGGACTGTTGGGTTTCTCACCCTTGAGGGGATTATATGTCCTTCCGATGTTTGCAAGCATGGACTCATTGGGGTTTAGGACCGGTGGATTTCTGAACCCTGAGGGGATTATCTATCCTTCCGGTGTTTGCATGCATGGACTCGTCGTGGTAGCGATTGCACTTCATTGGATGGCTGTGTTGGCAATCTCTATTACTTGCCCAAAACTTATATTTTCTGTCAAGCTGCTCCTATCTGGCGCGCGAAATGTTCCATCCCAGAGAGTCTAGGTTGGTCCAATGAGATGGTTCTAGTGGGAGATTCTCGAGGGGAACGTCTGACTTCTTTCATTGTGTGGTACCTCACCGTAATCGGTCAAACAACGTAGTAAGAGGGTGTGTGAGTAAGGGTAGGCTTTTATGGAAGGTGGCCTGGGAAGTAGAGAAGTATTAGGGTTGCCCGCAGGTGTGTGTGTAGATTCTCTAGGTGTACGAGCTGGTGCGTACGACCAGGGGAGTATAGTGGTGGAGGTCTATTGTGTCGTCCCCTTTTCTTGATAGGGACCTTTTCTATTTATAGCCTAGTGATGGGCTCCTCGGGTACCACGTTTCATCTCCCTATTGTTGAGCAGAGATGGCTACTGTGATGACCTCTGCATAGCGGTTAGGGTTTCCAGGTGGTGACACCTAGCAGTTGGTGGCTTCGGCGTGTAGGGAGCCTAGTCCGGTTTGGAGAGTGAGCCTGTATTTAGGTTTTTCTCCTAAGGGAGTCTTGGCCCATCAATTCCTTAACCATTAACTAATATTTTACATGCATAATATATTCATTTCAATTTTTTCATAAAAAATATTAGCATGCTTTAATCATTTATAGTTTATGATAATATTACCTAAATAAATCAATCAATTCTTTAGTTTATACCATATTTTCAATACTTAATTAAACAAATAGATGTAACAAAGTAATTGTACCTACCTGGATATTGGAGAACTGTGTGTAGTAATAGAAGAGCGAAAATGTAAAAAAATATTTGAAAAAAGCATAAACCTAAACTTAAACAACAAAATAAAGATTCAGAAAATTAACCACACAAGAAGATATCGTTGGGCCGTAATGTTCTCACCCAATCACCATTATTGGTGACAACAACTACAACATTGCTCTGGTATTTTCCCTCCAACATCAACCGACAAATAGTTTCATTCTGATAAACACGTACAACATGAATAATGTTTTTGAATCCATGAGCTGCAATCATTAAAACTTATGACATTAACTCTTACCAAGACGAAATCAGAGTTTAGGAGGAAGAAACGAAAAGAACAGTCCAAAAAACAAGAGCAATCGGTTTGCAAATTGTCGATAACAGCACAAATTTAGAGTTTAGGTGGGCAAAATTGTCGATAATATTCGAAATTAACTCGAAAACAAATTAATAACTATGAAAACAAGAGTTTCTGAATGAAATTTGTACCAAGAACGAGGTATTCAGGAGTAACAACACAAAATTGACCCATATTATGACAGTGATACCCCGCAAATTGTTGATATTCATCAACATTAACTCGAAATCAAAATAACAACTAAGAAAATAAGAGATTATGGACGAAATACTCGCCAAGAACAAAATGAATTGATCAAAATAATCTCGGAAGGGTCGAAATAAGCTCAAAATCGGTCGTAATCAGTCTTGGAGAAAAGGAAATCAAGAGAATATAGAGAGAAAATGGAGAGAAGATGTTGAGACAAATGAGTCAAAAGGGTCAGGTGAGGAGGTCATAGGCCAAATGCTTAGTCGCAGGCCGCCCGCAACTAAGATAGTCGCGGGCCCACTCTTAGTCACAAGCACTTGTGACTAAGCCCAGACTTAGTCGCAGGCACTTGCAACTAAGTCCCTCCAACTATATTCCCTCTCTGTTGTAGTGAGAAATCCAAGTCAGTCATTCACTAATACGACAAAAGCAAGTCCCTAAACTACTGTAAGCAAGATTAACTAGAAGATGGTCATGCCACGGTTCTCACACATTCACTAAGCACAAACACCACATCATTGTTATCAACGATAAAAGACAAGAAACTTCATGAATATTATGCAATGCAATGAGTCTTAAACCACGAGGGGAATGAGAAGTAGTGATAGAATGATAAAAGGCAATATGATCACCACCCATTTCAAGCAAACATGGAGAACAAGAAATCCCAACATGTATGATTCCCACCCCCACACTTATATAGCCCAATGTCCTCAATGGACGCAAGAATCAAGGGTGAGAAAGAGTTACCAGGAGGAGAAGAAAGGAGCGATTCTCATGGTGAGAAGAGTGGTGAATCGTTCTTGGAGTTCCCGCGTCAGAGTACCTATAATCAAACCAACAGTACCATCCAAACCACACATCCACAAATACACAAAATCAAATCCAACAAAAGTCTTAGAACAAACAAAGAAGATGTCTAAACTGAAGATAAGCAAGGGTGCTGATGACACTCGATTTGACGTGATTATCAGTCTCATTTAAGCAACATTTCTTTGCTTAAGACATTATTTTTAGGGTAGAATAACGAATATTCAATCAATTGCCCTATCTCGTGCCATTTGTGTTACCTTGGCCCTTTTCGGGTCTATTTGATGGTTTTCTAGTGTTTTTGTGTTAGCACAGGTTTTTGCCGTCAAATAACGTAGCCATGGACGTGTCTAAGGCGTAGGAACCTCGAGGAATCAAACGGAATCGATCAAAGGAGCCAATCAAAGTCCAAACCGAAAATCTGCCATTCACACTTACAGTTTCGGCGAAAATGACCTCACAATTTCGGCGAAATCAACAATGCAAATCAGCTGATGCCAAGTGAAGACTGATTTCGGCGAAACCATTAAGCTCTTCGGACCGAAAATGCAAGGCAGAGAAAACTGGCCATTTACACAAGCCAGTTTCGCCGAAACTACTCCTATGGTTTTGGCGAAAATAACAGCTCAGCCCGGCCCAACTAGGGTTAAGTATTTATACTTAATCCGGCGGTCCGGGGAGGAGAGGGGGGATATCATACAATTTTCATAATTCGAGAAACACAACCTTTGGAGATCAGATTTCTCTGAAGTTCGGGAGCAAGAGTTGGAGTTCGAAGAGCCGGATAGAGATCGTGACGCCATCCCTTCCATCTCGGAGAACCGGAGCTAGGAGTGCAACTTACCGAAGATCGGAGTCTGCCAGAGTCGTCCGAATTAGGTTTTTCAGATCCTTTTCTGTTCTTCCTTTGAATGATGAACTCTTCCTTTGTCTTTGTCTCTTTTGTAATGATCATGAGTAGCTAAACTCGTTAGAGCTTAGACTAGATGAACCCTAAGTGACCCAGGGCTTTAAAGCGGTCACGGATCGGCGGTGATTAGATTCAAAATTCAATCAGTTCTTTTTCATGTTTGATTCGTTCTTCTTTGTTTATGTTTCTTGTCTGGATTGATCACCTAGATTAGATTCTTGTTAAGTTAAGGATAGAAGCGAACGCTCGCCTTACTTTAGAACATCGAATTGAACAATTAACCTTATAATTGGAGTGTGCCTTTCGTAGGAACCGGTTAGGGTTAATCCACTGCAAGAGTAACTCATAAATCACTAGTAATTACACCAATTAATTAAGTCGTTGCGAGAGGCGACCGTTCCCGGGCGGCTAGTTAATCTTGGTAGTTAGAACGGATAGAGCGAACGTTCGCCGGTCTTAAACCTAAGGGTAAGGAGTTATGGTGGTGTCTTAGTAATTGATTGAATAAGAATCGAAATCCGCTGATCTGTTGATTGCCAATGCTCTGGGGAACGAAGGGGGATTCAAAGTCTAAGTTCGTCTGTCATTCTTGTTTCCAAACCCTAATTCCCAATCTGCTTTAGCTTAAATTGTTTTAATTTTTCTGCATTCCTTAGAATTAGAAGTCGTGGAACTCACACCACGCACAACGTGTTTTTCCTTGAGTAATTTGTTAGTTCTAAAGTAGCCAATCAATTGAAGGCCCGTGGAATACGATCTATCCTAGCTCTTGAGCTTGATAGTTATTTGATCGAACCTGCTCAGCACAACGACGGTTCCATCAAATTGGCGCCGTTGCCGGGGACTTCTTTTGATTGTTGAAAGAAGATCTGGCAATTTATTCTTCTATTTTCCATCTTTCATTTTTTTCCATCCACTTCGATTTTACACTGGTTTTGTTTGTCTTTGTTATCTGTAGGTTTACAGGTGTATGCCTCACCGTCCTTGGACTCGCTCTCAGACCGAACAGGCTAAGATTGCAGGGAATCCAGGCAGTTCTGGTACACCTCTACGATCGCAGATTCTGAAGGAAGGCAGATCCAATCCATTCATCACTCCGATCAAGATCGAGGAACCGAAGGAGAGTTCCTCATCTCCGTCTTCACCGCACTCTTCATCCGCTTCATACACCGAGTCACTTTCACCTCCTCCATCTCCTACCATGACCGATAGATTACCACCAAACGGCGATCAACCGCCGCCACCCCCACCTGCACAGAAGAGTCTAGCAGACTATAACAAGCCGAGCGCGACTAGCGTTCGATCTTCCATTGCCGTTCCGCGCATTGAAGGAGATCCTGACTATGAGATCAAAATTCCATTCTTGACCATGATCTCTAGGGATTTACAGTTTGAAGGCAGGCCCCTAGACAATCCGTGCATTCATCTCTGCAGTACTTTTAAAAACGGAAACCTCGACAAAAACACTCTTTGTCTGAGAGCTTTCCCGTTCTCTTTGAAAGGCGCTGCTAAGAGGTGGCTTACTGGCAAACCACCTGGCTACTACACTAACTGGGATACTCTGGCTCAGGACTTTGTTGAAGAATACTTCCCTCTGGCCAGAACAACCGCCATCAAGGACAGCATCGCCAGATTCTCCAGAAAGAAGGAGAAAGTTTATATGATACTTGGAATCGATTCCAAGAACTTCTCTACACCTGCCCTGATCATGGATTCGAGCAGAGACAGTTAGCTGAAATCTTCTCTCGAGGACTTCGAGAAGAATCTGCCAAGTGGGTCAATTCTCTAGCTGAAGGGGATTGCACTACACTCACCCCTGAAGCTGCTCTTCTGCACTTCGCAAACTGTGCCTCCAAGTCAAGGAACTGGGAGCGACAATATGAAGGATCGAGGAGCAAGCTAGATTTCAAAGTAGCTATCAAGGTAGAGGTAGAGAAGCATTTGAAGAAGTCTACCACACCAATCAAGTCACCGGCAGCTTCTGTCTATGTTGCCGATTGCGAGTGGTGTGGAGCTTGCGCACATAACGGAGGCCGTTGTCAGAATTTTGGTAAGGCAGAAGTCTGGTCTGCCGAAGAGGTAAATTTCATCCAACAAGGCTTCGTTAATAATCAGAATGGTTATGCTGGTTATCGTAACTTCAGACAGCAAGGGAACTATCAAGACAGACCTCCCTATAATACTGGCACCAATCATAACCAGAACCAGAATAACTGCCCGGCTGGTCAAGCTCAGGACCAGAAGCCTAACCATCCGCCGGCAGGTGTCTACCAGCCGCCGCATCGCAATCCGGGTAATTATGGAACTGCTCCTGGCAATCGCCAGAATCAATATCTTAACAATACCTATCCAGGACAGCAGCATCAAAGAGATAATAACGTCAGTGACTTGGATAAGAAGCTCAGCCAGATCATCACAAGACTCGATGATCATGACAGTCAGTTCAAGGCTCAAGCTCTTCTCAATCAAGAACAAATAGCATCTGGACAACGGATTGAGCAAGTCGTGAACAACATCTCGAGCATGCTAGCATCTGGTCGACCATTTGGCCAGCTTCCAAGCCAGACAGAGCCAAACCCGAGAAAAGAACAGGCTAAAATGGTAACTGCTCGAAAACTTCCGAACTTAATTGCCGATGCTTTTTCTGTTTTACGCAGGATCGCTGAAACTCCGGAAGAAGAAAAAGAAGAGGAACATAAACCAGCGCCTAAGGATGATCCTGCTCTTGCACCATACGTCGTGAAGCCTCCTTTTCCTAGAGCACTGCTGCCAAACGCAAGGATCGAGACTGGCATGAAGGGGAACAAGGAAGGATACCCTGACATTCGTGCTAAGAAACCTGTTTCTCCATATCCAGCTAAGTTATCTGATCCTGGTTCTTTTACTTTGCCTTTGGTCATTAATAATTTGAGATTGAACGTTGCATTGTTGATCTAGGAGCATCTGTTAATGTTATGCCTGTGACTCTATATGAAAAGTTAAACCTAGGGGAACTTGAACCGCCCAGTGTGCAACTCGTCTTTGCTGATAGATCGCTTAAAACCCCCAAGGGAGAGATTAAAGACGTTGTCACCAAATGTGGTCCGTTCACGTTCTTAGCTGATTATGTGATTATGGATACTAGTACAGATGACGCCACAATCCTCATAGGTCGCCCTTTCATGGCTACTACTGGAATGAATATTAACGTTCCTAATGGTTCTTTGACTTTAAGAATTGGTAAAGAAACAAAAACGTTCCGTCTTAAAGATGACATGAGACATGACTTTAGGAATGAAGAATCTCACTGCCTTGCTGTTGAAACTGTGGAGTTGACTTCGGTCAACTCCGTTACTAATGCTTCTTCCAGTGTCTCTAGATCAGTTGTTGCTGCAGGTATTAAGCAGGTTATAAAGAAGAAGCCAGAAGCTTCAGTTTAGAAGCCACCTAAGAAGAAGAAGGAACTGCAAGCCTCTTCTAAACCACCGAGCAGACCTCGAGGAAAGAACAAGAAGGCAAAGACCCAAATGGTCTAGAGACCAAAAATTCCGCCATCTTCCACCGAGCCAACTGCACCACCAATTTGTTCCGAGAAACCGGCACCGGAACAAGTATGGAGGGAGAAGCCGAAAGCATCTCCTAAGGAAGTACTAACGATCACCGATCCTGGTGATAACAAGCCGAAGAAGAAAGAAAAAGAGAAACCAACAGTCCTCATTCCTTCCATCGTCACACTAAAGAAGGATGACCTCTCCAGACGGACGTACCAAACTACTACATGCGAACGGGAAGAGATTCACGCTTACCGGAGAAGTCCCGAAGCTGTACTTCATGAACTCCGACGCGAGCGTGAAGGAGAATCTAAGTTGGGATGTCTCCTAATACCGTCCAGGTATCGTCCAGCTCAAGGACGTTAATAAAAGAGCGCTTCGTGGGAGGCAACCCACGGCTGGAGTCAGTTGTGTTTTGTTTCAACCTTGGTCTTTTAGAGTCGGTTTGGGAGAGCCAAAAGTGTCAGTTTGTTTGATTTATTATTTTTCGTGTAGAGTCTCCATGTCATAGAGTCAGTCACAAGTTGATTGAGGTCCTTCCGATTTTTTTGGATTTAACTGTGATTTTCTGAAGTTGGCCTGATTTACGAAAATATTTTCAATCCGAACAGTTCAAAATTTTTGGCGAAACCACCCTTATTTTCGGCGAAACCGATTTTCAAAATTCGGACCTGTTTCTCCTGTTACTCATTTTCGGTCCGAAAATTTTCTGATTTCGGCGAAACCATCCCAACTAAAATTTTCGGCGAAACCGAGCTTCATTTTCGGCGAAACCGCCTCTTCAAATCGGTCAGTTCATTTTAACTAGTAGTTTCGGCGAAACCACCCCCCTACTTTCGCCGAAACTGATTTGCAAAATCACTTAATTTATCCTTTAAAAATCCGGTCCACTTCCTTTCTCCTTCTCTCATTTTCGCGCATCACTCCAAAACCACCCCCTATCTCTTTACACACAATCACCGAACGCCCCACTTCCAACACCCGCCGCCGTCGCCGACCGCCACTGCACCTCCCCCTCCTCATTCTGATCCCAACGAGCCCTAGAACAACCAAATCGGAGCTTTGCAGCTCCAGTTCACCGAAAACCTAGTTTTCAACGTTTTTCACCGATTCCTCCCAACCCGTTCAGTTTTTGCTTCCATGGCTTCAAGGTAAAGTGCATAACTTTTCGATACGAATCTTTTGCCATATGGATTGCTGAATTTCGTCGGGGTTGACTTTTGGTTGAATTTTCGGTTTACCTCGTTTTGCGTGCCGACTGTTTCGTGTGAACTAGGATTGACTGAACTTATAGAACCGTTCTAGGATGCTTAGGGAGTTCCGTGCTTAACTTCCATATCATTTGGTCATGTGTTGCTATGCATACGATTGATTCTTTGTTTTGTTGACTTGTGAGATATGTCGGTTTGACGTTGACTTGTTGTTGATCGTTTGGCTATCATAAGTGTTCATTCTTGTTCATATTATCGTGCCGCCATTTGAAATCGTATGATGCCGTCAATTTCCAAGTTGTGATAGTCTTGCCATGATTAGGGTTCAATATGACTTAGTGTTGACTTTCTAAAATGTCGGTTTGACTTTTTGAACCCTGATTGCGCTTACCTGATTATAGCTGTTCTTAAGACACGTGCTCTATTGTCTATGATTACCGATTCCCTTGTCTTGCTTACCCCACTTAGTTTCCCTCGTTTCTTTGAGAAATTGAGTTTTTCTACTAAGTGTGGGGTAGGATCTTAGTTGACTAATCTGGTTTCACTTCTGGTTTTAGGAACACTTTTGAGCGCAGGACTAAGGCACGACTCGATGGCGCCTCGAGCTCAGGAGCTGCCGCTCCGGTCACACCCGCCATTCTGGGTCCTCCACTTGCACTCCCTCGCCATGCTGGATACCATCCCACCATCGCCCGTCTACCGGACTTCTACTTTGAGAACTTCCAGAAGATCGCGCACATCCGGGGAGCTGACGTGCGTCCTTTATCCGTGGAGTCTCTCCAGGAGCATAACGAGGATTCCTACTGGAACGTGCATGACCCCTTAGCACCGGCCGGTCTCCTAGAGCTGACCACCATAGCCGCCGAGTTCCCAGACATTGCTCTCCAGGAGTTCTGGGCGACATTTGACTTGGACGAGCATAAGAGGTGACGGGGCCAGAAGGTGATCACTTTCTTTCTTGGTGGGGTGTACAGGCAGCTCACCTACGATGAGTTTGCTGCTCATCTGGGCATCCCCTACGAGCACTATCACGATCACCACCTCGGTTGGGTCGAGGATGATGACGACGAGGCATTGCACGCCCTCTGGAGCCACATGACAGGCGTGCCTGGCGATCGCCTCGGGAAGAGCAACTCAGTTAAGTCCCTCTCTCACCCGCTCTATAGGTTTATTCATATGGTTTGGCGGAGGTCACTTTTATATGTCAGAGACAAGGATCGCCACCATATCCTTAAAGAGGAGCTCATGCTTCATCGAGCCATCCGGGAGAGCTATCCTCTCCACCCCGGCTGGGTGCTAGCTCACATCTTCAGCCAGAGGACCAAGAGGAAGAAGCAACCACGCAAACTCTTGGGCGGCAACTTCATAGGTCAGCTCATCCTCTCCTTCGGCATCGGCCATGAATATGGCCCTCACATTCCACGACATCCAGTTCGGACCGTTGGAGGAGACTTGGCGGTCGAGTACGACTTAGAACTCGACCTCAGTCCCCATGTAGCAGCAGATCCTCCACTCCAACCTGCGGTCGAGTCAGAGGACGAAGATGATGCTGAGGAGCAACAGCCGCAGCCACCGCCTGAGTTTCAAGATTATATACCCTCGCCACACCATCAGGCAGGGTACATTCACCAGTCACCGCCGCGCATTCCAGATCCATTTCCGGCGCATACTCACTAGCCGCAACACCACCCCGCGGACATTGGTGAGTTGTACGAGTGACTACAGGAGTGGCGCATCACCGACAACGCCACTCAAGAGGCTAGGTGGACTATTATGCAACAACACATGCGCCGCGCCGACCGGCGATATGAGCGACAGCTGGAGTGGCAGCGACAGCTCGGCGATTACTTCCACTTCCCCCACCCCGACACCTCTGACCAGTGATGATCAGGTGGTGTCCTTTTCCTTATCCTTTCTTTTTATTTATTCTTTTCGGACTTCGGTCCAATTTTTTTTTCTGTGGGGATCCGGGGCACTTGTCCCGGTTTCCTTTTTATGTTTTATTTGTTTTTGTTTTGTAGGCAGTTGGGAGATTCCCTTTGCTTCGCTTGGGTAGATTACCTCCGCTCCGGGGACCCGTGCTAATCCCCTACACCAATCATCTCGGTCCAGGTTCTTCCATTCCACTCTGAACTCTAGAATTAGTCCTGTGAGGACATAGTCCGATTTAAGTGTGGGGTAGGATGCTAGAGAACCTTGCATGAACTTGATTGCCCTTGATTGTGTTTTGTGTGCCTCGTGATTCCATTCCGGTCTCTCTAGCATTAGAATGGCTCAGTTCTTGATTTTTGATGTTAAGTTGTTGTTCAACCTTTCATAATGATGCTTAGACTGCTTAACCTAGAACTTGAGAACCAACTTGTATGCTTTGATGCTAAATTGCCTGGTCAGAACAGAATTTTAAAATCACACTTGTAGTTTGTAGCCTTGATTGCATGAAAATGACCGAATCCGACTAGCAAACCAACTGTGAGCTTTTGATCCATTGCACGTAACTTGCAATTTAAATTCTTTCTGAGTGGTTTTCTGTTTACTTGAATGAGTTAGAATTTGCATGAGACCTACTCGAGACCACACGATGACACGAGTTCTAGAAGGATAGGGGCACCTAGATTCAGCTACTAAGCCAGATAGCCTACCTTAACGATAAAATCCACTAGGTTTAGACCCTTGAGCTTGGCCTGTTCTTTCGGTTCGATAATACATTACAGCCATTTCCCATTTCTTTCATTCCCCGTTGATCCCCTGTGGTTGTAGTTCTAGATTGACCTACCGGAAGTCGGTTTGTGGTAACCTGCCTATAGCCATTAAACAGGTGGTCTTAGCTAATATGTCCAGACGTGTAAACCCTCTAGCAACTAAAAGAAAAATCGACACAAAAGAAAAAGTAAAGAAAAAAAAAGAAAAATTTTCAGAAAAATGAAGAAAGAAGAAAATCAGAAAAGTTCAAAGTTTAGTTCAAATAAAACGTTCTTCTCCCTACAAATGGAAGAACGAAGTCGTAAGAAAAGTTGAAAAGAAAAATGTGTATGCAAAAGAAAAAGAATAAGTGCTAGGTTGCTTGAGGGTATCATAGGACGAGCGTTCATCATTCCACCAGTGTTTGGTTAGACGGTAGGAAGCCATAGATTAGATTCGAGGGAAGTTAGTCGAAAGTTACACCGCACCAAGCCATCATCATTCATTCCCATCATCCATCTCATTATAAACCCAAGTAGTGTAGATTTCATTACGGTCCTAGCAGGGAAGTCCTTCTTGACTAGATATTCGTGGTCACAGTGGTGGAGATGTGGTCGAAATGCAAACCTATGACATAATTCGGTAACAGAAAATGATCGAGAGCAGAAACACGTCCTTAAACACAGAGAGTGAGAGTTCCCATTGTACTATATATATCCTGTGTGAGGAGTCTGGTCGGTCAGGTCAAATTCGTGCATAATTGGTTGCTAATTACTTGTCGTGTGCAGTTTATTAGTGAGACCAGGTAATTTGGCTGATCTATATGCATGTTAGGTTTCTTGTTCTAGGATCGATCTGTCTAATAATTCATTGTGTTTGATTGAGCTCTAATTTAATCTATCTTATCATTTATGAACATGAGCGTTTCTATTCAGTTTGCTTGAGGACAAGCAAAAGCTTAAGTGTGGGGTATTTGATGACACTCGATTTGACGTGATTATCACTCTTATTTAAGCAACATTTCTTTGCTTAAGACATTGTTTTTAGGGTAGAATAACGAATATTCAATCAATTGCCCTATCTCGTGCCATTTGTGTTACCTTGGCCCTTTTCGGGTCTATTTGATGGTTTTCTAGTGTTTTTGCGTTAGCACAGGTTTTTGCCATCAAATAACGTAGCCATGGACGTGTTTAAGGCGTAGGAACCTCGAGGAATCAAACCGGAATCGATCAAAGGAGCCAATCAAAGTCAAACCGAAAATCTGCCATTCACACTTACAGTTTCGGCGAAAATGACCTCACAGTTTCGGCGAAATCAACAATGCAAATCAGCTGATGCCAAGTGAAGACTGATTTCGGCGAAACCATTAAGCTCTTCGGACCGAAAATGCAAGGCAGAGAAAACTGGCCATTTACACAAGCCAGTTTCGCCGAAACTACTCCTATGGTTTTGGCGAAAATAACAGCTCAGCCCGGCCCAACTAGGGTTAAGTATTTATACTTAATCCGGCGGTCCGGGGAGGAGAGGGGGGATATCATACAATTTTCATAATTCGAGAAACACAACCTTTGGAGATCAGATTTCTCTGAAGTTCGGATCGAAGAGTTGGAGTTCGAAGAGCCGGATAGAGATCGTGACGCCATCCCTTCCATCTCGGAGAACCGGAGCTAGGAGTGCAACTTACCGAAGATCGGAGTCTGCCAGAGTCGTCCGAATTAGGTTTTTCAGATCCTTTTCTTTTCTTCCTTTGAATGATGAACTCTTCCTTTGTCTTTGTCTCTTTTGTAATGATCATGAGTAGCTAAACTCGTTAGAGCTTAGACTAGATGAACCCTAAGTGACCCAGGGCTTTAAAGCGGTCACGGATCGGCGGTGATTAGATTCGAAATTCAATCAGTTCTTTTTCATGTTTGATTCGTTCTTCTTTGTTTATGTTTCTTGTCTGGATTGATCACCTAGATTAGATTCTTGTTAAGTTAAGGATAGAAGCGAACGCTCGCCTTACTTTAGAACATCGAATTGAACAATTAACCTTATAATTGGAGTGTGCCTTTCGTAGGAACCGGTTAGGGTTAATCCACTGCAAGAGTAACTCATAAATCACTAGTAATTACACCAATTAATTAAGTCATTGCGAGAGGCGACCGTACCCGGGCGGCTAGTTAATCTTGGTAGTTAGAACGGATAGAGCGAACGTTCGCCGGTCTTAAACCTAAGGGTAAGGAGTTATGGTGGTGTCTTAGTAATTGATTGAATAAGAATCGAAATCCGCTGATATGTTGATTGCCAATGCTCTGGGGAACGAAGGGGGATTCAAAGTCTAAGTTCGTCTGTCATTCTTGTTTCCAAACCCTAATTCCCAATCTGCTTTAGCTTAAATTGTTTTAATTTTTCTGCATTCCTTAGAATTAGAAGTCGTGGAACTCACACCACGCACAACGTGTTTTTCCTTGAGTAATTTGTTAGTTCTAAAGTAGCCAATCAATTGAAGGCCCGTGGAATACGATCTATCCTAGCTCTTGAGCTTGATAGTTATTTGATCGAACCTGCTCAGCACAACGACGGTTCCATCAGGTGCCTCCCAACAGCCCTCTTTCTTTTACATCTCAAAGCTAGACGATACCTAGATTTTAGGAGGCTATAAGTCACCACCCCATCTGAGGAGCTCTTTGTAGTTCGTCTCTTTCAGTGTAGGAGATCCGAGAATGTGACTTGAATGCTTCCCTGTTGGGGATGAGTGAACTCGAGGGTGTCAGTAGGATGATTCTTCTTGAAGTTCCAAATCGAAGCCAAGTCCTCCTTTTTTCTCTTTCTCCACCAACTTCATGTCCTTCTGATGCCTCTTCCTCCTACTAGGGCTCTTTGTAGTTTCCATAGTAGTGGTTGTGTCATCTGTAAGGTTCTCACCCGAAGAAAGCGAGAACTGAACCATTGGAGCATCCATAACCATCAGTATCTCGGGCATATGGAGTGGATTAAAGACATCATCATTCACCACAAGATGATGGGTAGGGGTCTCATCCTTCTTCCCACGCTGAAAATTCCACTTCCAAAACTCCTCATCATCCGAGCTATCATCCACAACGACACGATCTAGAGAGTTGTTGGCTTCTTCAAGGGGCTTTTCCTTAGGATAGTTGCATTCTTCATTTCGATTCTCGAAATATGCAATAACAGTTAGCTCATGATGCATCATCATGCATTTCTCAATGGAGATCTGATGGACAGTTTTCACGTGTGTGTAGTCAAATAACTATGGAGCACAAAGCAAGTTAGATCGTATTCCACAGGGTTCTTCTAATTGTTTACTCAAATGAGTCGGCAAATTACTCAGGTTTAAAACAAGTTTGCAGGGTGTGTGTTCCACGATTTCTAAGCTGTAAAGCAGAAAAAAAAAGAAATGAAAATAGAAACAATTGAATGATTGATTGACTTAACAAGACGACAGACAAGCTTAGATTTCGAATCCCCCTAAGATCACTAGAACATTAGCGATCACAAGACCAGTGGCTTTCAATCCTAATTCATTCAGTTCTCAGATACCACCATAACTCCGACCCTTAGGTTTAAGACTGGCGAACGTTCGCTCTATCTGATCTAACTCCTAAGATTAATTACCGCCCGAGCTCTCGCTTCTTGCGAGGAAAACTAACTGGCGTGATTACTAGTGATTTATGAGTTACTCTAGCAGCAGATTAACCCTAACTGGTTCCTACGAAAGGCACACTCCAATGAATAGGTTAATTGTTGATTTGTGTTTTAAAGTGAGGCGAACGTTCGCTACTATCCTCAACTTAACAAGAATCCTAACTAGGTGATCAAGCTAGCAAAAAAACACTAGCAACGAAGAACTAATCAAACATGTAAGAGAAACTGTCTGAAACTGGATTTAATTACCGTCGATCCGTGACCGCTTTAAAGCCCCGGGTCACTTAGGGTTCATCTAATCTATGCTCTATGAGTTTAGCTACTCATATTCAACATAGAAGAATCGAAAACAATCAAGGAATACATCTCAGGCAGGAAGTACAGAGAAGAACTTAAAACCTAATTCTGATGAAATCGAGAAGCTTCAATCTCTTGAATCTTCAACTCCTAGCTCCGAGCTCTGTGAGATGGAAGGATGGTGTTACGATCTCTTCCGGCTCTTATAACTCTCAAATCTCTCTCTCGAAATACCAAGTCTGGAAATTAATCCAAGGAATAAGTATATCTCAAATTATTGCCACCGGTTTGTATTTATAGGGTTGTAAAATCCCAACCGAAAAAGGATAGACTTCTCGGCGAGAAATTTGAAAGTTCTCGCCGAGAACTTCAGTTGAAAACCCGGCTGATCCTCCTGTCTCTCTGATGTGAAATTTTGAATTAGATCTCGGCGAGAACTTCAGTGTAAGACGGGGTGGATTTGCTTTGGGACTTTTGTATGATTTCTGGATCGATCTCGGGCCATTTCTTGAGGTTCCTTGCTTCCTGAACATGTTTGTGGCTATGGAAATGATGGAAAAAATGTGTGTTATCACAAAAGCACTAGAAAACCATCAAATAGACCCATAACGGGCCAAAGTAACCAAAACGGTAAGAATTAGAGCAATCGAGTGATAACACCCTAAACTACCCCAAAACTCATGATTCAAGCAAGGAAATGTAGCTTAAATGAGGCGATAAACACGTAAAATCGAGTGTCATCAAATACGCCACACTTAAGCCTTTGCTTGTCCTCAAGCAAACTAGACTAGAACGCACTCACAACGAATTATTAAATTGCGAGATAGATCAAGTTAAGGTTCAAGCAATCACAACGAATTATTAAATTGCTACTTCTAGAACAAATTACCTAACATGCATACACATCAACCAAACAACCTGGTCTCACTAATTATCTGCACACAATAAGGAGCAATCACCAATCAAGCACAAATTCGACCTAACCGACTAGTCTCCTCACACATAAAATTTAGTACAAGGGGGACTCTCGCACTCAGTGTTTAAGGACATGTTTCTGCTCTCAGTCACTTTCTCAACCGAAGTATGTCATAAGTTTGCATTTCGATCACATCTCCATCACTGTGACAACACGAGTAACTAGTCAAAAGGACTTTCGCAAGGGACTTTAACGATTCCTACACCACAAGGGTTTATGATGAGATGGATGATGGGATGAAAGATGGAATTGGCTTTGGTGAAGTGTAGCTTTCGACTAAATTCCCTTGAATCTAGCCTATGGCTTCCTACCGTCTAACCAGACATGGGTGGAATAGTGTATACTCGTCCTATGATACCCTCAAGCAACCTAGCACTTAATTTTTTAAATTTTTTCTTTTTCTTACTTTTCTTTACATTTTCTTAGACTTCGTCCTTCCATTTGTAGAGAGAAGAACGTTATTGAACTATACTACTTGGCTTTGAAACTTTGAACTATTTTTTTATCTTTTCAAATTTTTCTTCTTCTATTTTTTTTAAAAAAATTTGTGCTGATTTTTTTTTCAAGTTGCTAGAGGGGTTTACACATATGGAAATAATAGCTAAGACCACCTGTTTAATGGCTATATGTTACTACAAACCGACTTCCGGTAGGCTAATCTAGAACTACTACCACTGGGGATCAACGGGGTGATGAAAAACATGGGAAATGGTTGTAATGTATAACGAACCGAAAGAAAGGCCAAGCTCAAGGGTTTACACCTAAGGGATTTATCGTTAGGTTGGCTATCTGGCTTAAGTAGCTGAATCTAGGTGCCTCTATCCTCCTAAAACTCGTGTCATCGTGTGATCTCGAATAGGTCTCATGCAAATTTTAACTCATTCAAAGTACGAGAAAGCCACTCAAAAGAATTCAAATTGCAAGTTATGTGCAATGGATCAAAAGCTCACAATTGGTTTACTAGTCGGATTCGATCATTTTCATGCAATCAAGGATAAATACTACAACAGTGATAACCAATTTCTGTTCTGACCAGGCAGTTTAGCATCAATGCAAGCAAGTTGGTAACAGGTTCTAGGTTAATCAGTCTAAGCATCATTATGAAAGATTGAAAAACAACTTAACATCACAAGTCAAGAACCGAGCAATTCTATGCTAGAGGTAATGAAATAAGCCATGAAATCACACAGAAAACAAGTCAAGATCATGCAAATTATACACCTAGACGACACTTAAACCGTTATGTGTCCTCACAGGACGAAAATTTAGAGTAGAGAGTAATAGAAGAACCTGGACCGAGATGATTGGTGTAGGGGATGGTCAAGGAGAGATCAGAGCGTGGAGAGAAGCTACCAAAGGAACCTAGAAAACAAAAACAAACAAAAGATCAAAAGGAAACCGGGACAAGTGTCCCAGATCCACACATAAAAAAGTTGGATCGAAATCCGAAAAGAAGATATAAAAGGAAGGACAAGGAAGAGGATACCACTTGATCACTGCTCAGGTGGTGGTGGCGGTGGAATGTGGAGGAAATCTTCGATCCGTTGCTGCATGCCAGATGCTCATATCTGACGTCTGCGGTTCATGTACCTCTGTGTGATCAGCCAACGGGCGTCCTGATTGGTGGAGTAATCAATCTGCCAACCCTGGATCTAGTTAAGCAGCTCCCCATAATCACCGGCCTGCTGTTGTGGTGCCGGATGAGGCATCTGCAGAGGCTTCTGGTTGTGAGGCTACTGCTGGTATGCGTACCCCACCGGCTGCTGCTGCGGGGATGCCTGGTGGTGAACTGCCGGAGGTGACTGAGACACCACCTCATCAGAATCATCTTCTTCCTCTGACACGGGCTCCTCAAGGTCCGCAAAGATTGGGGCTTAACGTACACCCTTGGCTCGATGGTCAAGTCGAGCTTGAACTCCACCCTAGCCCTCCACCAATGGTATGCACATGGGTATGAGGGACCCAAGGCTCCCAGGAGTCGGAGAGGTTTTGACTGACGATGAGGCGGCTGATGAAAGCACCGCCAAGGAGGGTAGGCGGGATCTTGGAAGAGCTGATCTTCTGATGGAACAGGGGGCAAGGACCCATCATGGGTGGAGGGGGTAGCCCTCATGGATGGCTCGAAAGAGTAGGAGCTCCTCGGCGAAAATGTGCTGACGGTCTCTTTATGTATAAAAAATAAAGCATGACGCCAAACATAATGAAAGAAACGAAAGAGGGGGTGAGAAACCATACTGATATAGTTCTTGTTTGTAGACTTGACCTCCGACTGTCCAGTGATGAAGTTCTAAAGGGCGTCAAAGGTCGGACCCTTCATCTTGTTGCTCTCACACCCTCGGTAGTGATGAGTGTGGTGCTCGACTGGGATGCCTAGGAGGTCAGCGAACTCATCATAGGTTAGCTCATGGATCCGGCCGGCGAGGCGGAAGCTGATCACCTTTGAGCGTGTCTGCTCTTGTGGGTGTCGAACTCAAAAGTGCTCCAGAACTCCTGGAGGGCAACGTGCGGAAAGTCGTCGGCGATGGTAGTGAGCTCTAGAAGTCGGCTGCGGTGAGGGACTGGTGGACAGTGTTGTGCCAATCCTCATCTTACTCCTGGAGAGACTCCATGGAGAGGGGGCGTACGACAGCTGAGGGAATGTTCCTGATCTTCCAGAAGCGATCGAAGTAGTGGTCGGGGAGGAATGCTATGAAGCGGTCAAGACCTTGCCAGTTAGGGTTGAGCGTAGGGGGAGGACTGGCGAGAGCTGGGGTGACTAGAGTGTGGATACTAGCACTAGCACCAGAATCGGGAGTGGCAGAGGTGGATTCTAGACCACTGGGTGCGACTCTCGGCCTCTTACCCCTGTTCCTAATATCAAAATTTGGCAACTACATTAGTCATACTGACAACTTACCCCACACTTGGTCGAAAAACTCAATTTCACAGGGAAACGAGGAAAACTGAGCGGGAATAAGTTAATTTATTAACCGGTAACCAAAATTGATCATGCAGCATGCGAAGGGACAAACAGGGCAACCAATGTACATCAAGAATCTAAGGTCAAACCGAGAAATCATCTAGAGTCAACACCCTACATAATTAGGCAATTAAGCATACCTAACCACAATCAAAGGCATCACAAGGCATTGTCAAAGGTTCACCAATATTAAGACATCAGTAGGCACGCATAGAAATGAACCGGGCAGTCATATGAGTTTCAAAAATGCAAGGTCAACTCAAAAGTCCACAAAAGTCAATACCGTGTTAAAATTGTCAATTAAGCATAACAATTCTCGTTCAAAAATCATCAAATCATAGCACAACACTTCCTATGACAGTCTAGATCATCTAGGTTCGAACAATTCACACCGAATAGCAAGTACGCAAATTGAGGTAGATTGAAAAGTCAACTAAAGTCAAACTCGATGAAATTCAGCATTCTATATGTCAAAAGACTAGTAACGAAAAACCCAACAACTAATCTTGATGACATTTTGGCTGAAAGTGAACGAACGAGAAGGAATTAGCAAAAAACTCGAAAATGGCATTTCGGGTGGAACCGAAGCTAGGGAGCTCCGATTCGGACGATCTAGGTGTCAAAATGATTAGGAGGACGAGAGAAATTGAGCGGCGGTGGTGGCCGATAGTGGTTGTGGTGAAAATCGGGTGGCGGCAGGTTTAGAAACGATGACCGAGAAAAGGGAGATTGGGGGGTGCTACTGTGGGTTTTCAAAAATGGGAGAGAGAGTGTGTCAGGCGAAAATGAAAGGATAAGGGGGGGGAATTTTTAAAACTTTTGACTGAAGTTTTCGCCGAAAACTTTTCTCAAAACGGTTTAAAAACTGACTCAAAACGCACCGGATTTAGAAAAGGTTCTCGCCGAAAACTTTGAAAGTTCTCAGCCAGAAGAATTTGTCAAAAAAATAAACAGGGGGCCGAGGTTTGGAAAAATGAGAAGTTCTTGTCGAAAACTGTGGGAGTTTTCGGCGAAAACAAGTTAAAATCACCGGTACGCAATCTTGGAAAAATTAAAGCAAAAACAACAAAAATCAGAAAAATCCCAAATAAATTGGAATTGAACCGAGAAAACATAACACACACAAGAAAAATAAGAAACCACACAAGACACTTTTGGCTCCCCCGAATCGACGCTAAACACAGGAACTGAGTCAAAAATTAAAAAACTGACTCTAGCCGTGGGTTTCCTCCCACGCAGCGCTCTTGCTTAACGTCCTTGAGCTAGACGATACCTGGATGGCGATTAGGAGACGTCCCAATTAAGAATTTCCTTCACACTCACGTCGGAATTGATGAAATACAGCTTCGGTTTACCTCCGGATAGTAGGAAACGCTTCCCATTGATGTGCGTCAATCGGGCTCGTCCGTCGGGAAGGTAGCGATGACTTCGAACGAACATAAGAGGTCTTTTGAAGGATCATCCTTTTCTGGTGGCTTGGTAGAAGGCGGTGGAGGAATTGGCTCGGCAGAAGGTGGTGGAGTGATTGGTTTCCACACCATCTTGGGCTTCTTTGAGCTCTTCTTCTTCATTTCGCCAGGATCTTTAGGTTGTGGCGATTTAGAGGAAGGCGCATTCGGTTCCTCCTTCTTATTCATCGGCTTCTGCACCAAAGGTTTCTTCTTCTGGTTGCTCACCTGTTTCAGCATCTGTAGCAGCTATCTTTGAAGAGACACTAGGAGTGACATTAGTAACGGAGTTGACCGAGGCCAACTCCACAGTCTCCACAGAAAGACAGTGTGATTCTCCCTTAGGAATGTATTTCATACCATCCTTGGGACGAAATGTTACAGTATCCTTTCCTACCCTCAATGTCAATGATCCGTTAGGCACATTAATTGTCATGCCGGATGTTGCCATAAAAGGTCATCCTAGGAGAAGAGTAACATCCTCCTCTCGGGTATCCATGACTATGAAATAAGCTAAGAAAGTGAAAGGACCACAACGAGTGATTACATCCTTGATTACTCTTCTAGGTGCCCTTAGAGACTTGTCAGCAAACACTAAATGCATGCTAGTTGGTTTTAATTCACCTGGGTTCAATTTCTCATATAAACACATAGGCATAACATTTATAGATGCTCCTAGATCAACCAGACTGCGCTCGACCTCAATATCATTAATAATGAAAGGTAATGTAAAAGAACCTGGATCAGAGCACTTAGCTGGAATGGGTATGGATGTCGAACGGGGCTGAATGGCGTAGCATTCTTCCTTGGAGGAAGTGGAAAACGCTTCCTTCTCCTTCTTCGAGCTTTGCTGCTCGATTTCCTTGCCTAGCAGCGCATTGGGAAATGGAATTCTTGGTTGATATGGAGCAAGAGGTGGCTCGGTGCTCGTGCAGCTCTTGGCGAGACAGCCTTCTTGTCGTCCTTCTCGATCTTTGATGTATCAACAACTACGACATCAGGAGTCATGACCGAATTGGAAGATGTAGTAATAGCTGAGCTGTTGCAACTTCGAGTAGAAACAGTCTTGACATGCTCATTCTTCGGGTTTGATTCTGTCTGGCTTGGAAGCTTACCGAAGGGGCGGCCACTAGATAGCATGTTGGCGATGTTGTTCACTTGGCTCTCCACTCTATGACCTTGCGCAATCTGCTCCTGATCCAAGATAGCTTAAGCTTTGAACTGGTTATCATGATCATCAAGCCTTGTGATGATCTGATTAAGCTTCTTGTCCAACTCGGTCTCCTTTGTCCTGAGGTGTGGACGTTGCGGTGTTGTCCACGAGAATCCAGGAGGACCTTGATAATTATTTTCAGATACTAATTTTGGTGATTACCAGGTGTTGTACCATAGTTACCTTGATTCCTGTGCGGCGGCTGGTAGACGCTTCCGGCTTGGGTATTCGGCTTCTGCTCCTGATACGATCCAGATGGTCTGCAATTATGATTCTGGTTCTGGTTCTGATTGGAGCTGGGGTTGTAGGGGGGTCGCTCTTGGTTACTTCCCTGTTGCGCAGCTGGCCTGTAGCTATGGTAGTTGCCATAACCTTGCTTGTTATTAGGGTAGCCATGGTTAATGAAGCTCACCTCATCAGCAGACCAACCGTCTTCTTTCCCAAAGTTCTGGCAGCTCCCTCCTTTATGAGCACAGGCTCCACACCAGTCACAATCAGCTACATAGACAGAAGCTGATGGAGGTTTGAATGGTGTAGTAGATTTCTTCAGATGCTTCTCAATTTCTACTTTAACTTGCTCTTCAATATTGAGCTTGCTTATGGCTCCTTCTGTTTGTCTCTCCCAATTTCTTGACTTGGAAGCACAGTTAGCAAAGTGGAGGATAGCGGCTTCCAAAGTAAGAGCCGTGCAATCCCCTTCAGCTAGAGAATTGACCCATTTGGATGATTCCTCATTCATCACTCGAGCATAGATTTCAGCTAGTTGCCTCTGCAGAAAGCCATGATGAGGACAGTTGTAGAGAAGTTCTTGGAATTCATTCCAAGCGTCGTATAAGCTCATTCCATCCTTCTGTCTGAACCTGGCGATGTTATCCTTGTATGCCGTGGTTTGTGAAGAAGGAAAGTATTCCTCTACAAACTCCTGAGGCAGCTTATCACAACTGTCATAGTGCCGGGACGCTTTCTGTTGAGCCATCTCTTTGCGGGGCCTCTAAGAGAAAATGGAAAGGTGTTCTTTGCTGTTGAGCCAACGCTCGCAAGCATAAGGTGTTCTTGTCGAGGGTTCCACCCTTAAAAGTTTCACATAGGGCAATGAAGTCCGCCAAGTGTGTGCAAGGATTATCGAGCGGCTTTCCTTCAAACTGCATGTCCCTAGAGATCATTCCAAGGAAAGGGATCTTGATCTCATAGTCGGGATCAGCTTCATTGTGCGGAACGGCAATGGAAGATCGAACGCTAGTCGCGCTCGGCTTGTTGTAGTCCGCCAAACTCTTCTGAGTAGGTGGCAGTGGTGGCGGAATTGGGTGGTCTACGTCACCCATTGTAGGAGAAGGTGGTGGTGAGTTTGATGCACTAGATGAAGCGGATGAAGATGAAGATGAGGAGCTCTCCTTCGGCTCCTTGATTTTTATTAGTGTGTAGGATGAAGGTGGAACGGTAGTGGATTGCCTTGGAAATGGCGGTTGCTTAGGCGGAGTAGAACTACCCGGCTTGTCTGACGTAGAAGACTTGATAGACTTACACGAGAACGAGTGAACAGGCGGTTCATAAACCTTAAAACAACCTGCAAAGAAAAAAAATAAACACAATCGGTGTAAAACCGAAATGTGATGGAAAAATGAAAGATGAAAAGGTAGAAGAATAAAATTCCAACTCGTCTTTCAAACAGTTAGAAGAGCTCCCCGGCAACGACGTTAATTTGGTGGACGCGTTTTCACGCACGTGTAGTCAAATAACTATCGAGCACAAAACAAGATAGATCATATTCCACAGTGTTTCTTCTAATCGTTACTCAAATGAGTCGGCAAATTACTCAGGTTTAAAACAAGTTTGCGTGGTGTGAGTTCCACGACTTTTAAGCTGTAAAGCAGGAAAAAAACTAAATGAAAACAGAAAACAATTGAACGATTGATTTACTTAACAAGACGACAGACAAGCTTAGATTTTGAATCCCCCTAATATCATTAGAACATTGGCGATCACAAGACCAGCGACTTTCAATCCCGATTCATTCAGTTCTCAGGCACCACCATAACTCCCGACCCTTAGGTTTAAGACTGGCGAACGTTCGCTCTATCCGATCTAACTCCCAAGATTAATTACCGCCCGAGCTCTCGCTTCCTGCGATAGAAAACTAATTGGCACGATTACTAGTGATTTATGAGTTACTCTAGCAGCGGATTCCCTAACTGTTTCCTATGAAAGGAACACTCCAATTAATAGGTTAATTGTTGATTTGGTGTTTTAAAGTGAGGCGAACGTTCGCTACTATCCTCAGCTTAACAAGAATCCTAACTAGGTGATCAAGCTAGAAAATAAACACTTGCAACGAAGAACAAATCAAACATGCAAGAGAAACTGGATTTAATTACTGTCGATCCATGACCGCTTTAAAGCCCCAGGTCACTTAGGGTTCATCTAATTTAAGCTCTATGAGTTTAGCTACTCATATTCAACACAAAAGAAACGAAAACAATCAAGGAATACATCTCAGACAGGAAGTACATAGAAGAACTGTAAAACCTAATTCTGATGAAACCGAGAAGCTTCAATCTCTTGAATCTTCAACTCCTAGCTCCGAGCTCTCCGAGATGGAAGGATGGCGTTACGATCTCTTCCCGGCTCTTCGAACTCTCTAAACTCTCTCTCAAAATAACAAGTCTAGAAATTAATCCAAGGAATAAGTATATCTCAAATTATGGCTGCCAGTTTGTATTTATAGGGTTGTAAAATCCCAGCCGAAAAAGGATAGACTTCTCGGCGAGAACTTTGAAAGTTCTCGCCGAGAACTTCAGTTGAAAACCCCGCTAATCCTCCTGTCTCTTTGATGTGAAATTTTGAATTAGTTCTCGGTGAGAACTTTGGACTTCTTGCCGAGAACTTCAGTGTAAGACGGGGCTGATTTGCTTGGGGACTTTTGTATGATTTCTGGATCGATCTTGGGCCATTCCTTGAGAATCCTTGCTTCCTGAACATGTCTGTGGCTATGTAAATGATGGCAAAAACCTGTGCTATCACAAAAGCACTAGAAAACCATCAAAATAGACCCATAACGGGCCAAAGTAACCAAAACGGTAAGAATTCGAGCAATTGAGTGATAACACCCTAAATACCCCAAAACTCGTGATTCAAGCAAGGAAATGTAGCTTAAATGAGGCTGATAAACACGTAAAATCAAGTGTCATCAAGATCCTATACACCTTCTCCAAGTGAGGTCGAGTTCAAACTTCTGGGATTGGAATGAAGCCATTGGGTCGACTTGTGGTAGAAAATGACTTCTCCTCTTTTTGTGAATTCTTCTGAGCATGCGTAGGTGTATTCTCTTTGTTTGAATCACCGTGAACTCTTCAATAATCTCCTTTTCTCTCATCTTGTGCTCGATGCTAAAGATTACCTCACTAATTCAGAAAGTAATGATGATCGATAGGGTAAGTCGCGCGGAGAGAGTAATGGTGGATGAAGGAAGTTCGATAGACATCATTTTCTAGGACCTATACAAGCAAATGGACCTACCTCAAAGTCTGTTGTGAAAGACAAAAACAACAATTTTCGGTTTTCAGGACACACAGTCCCCAACAAGGGAATCGCCACTATGGAGGTCACTAATGGAGACGACAATGTGCAATCTACACGATCTATTGACTTCCACGTTATGGATTGCAAATCAATGTACAACATTATCCTCAGACGACCAGCTCTAGTAGCATTCCAAGCGATTTCATCCGCTTTCCATCAAGCCATGAAGTTTACCACAGAGGAGGGATTAGGAGTCGTCTGGGTGAACCCAGGGATAGCCAGGAAATGTTACAAAGCAGCGACAAAAAACACTTGTTACACCATCATTCTGGAGGCAGACATAGGAGGAGAACAACTAACAGCCGCGGAATTGGACATTCCAGTCCTGTTTAGGAAGAAGATCCAACGAAGAAAGTCGGGCTGAGACAAGGGAGCATATTTTTGGTGATTGCCCTTTTCTTGAGGAAGTGATGAGTGATGTCCTCCCCAGCCTTAACAATATGGATTGGGATACCATGATGAAAATAGTGATCATTTGGAGTAAAGGAAGTGTGGTTGATCATGCAAGAGCTCTCATTTGGTGCATCTTGATTCGTCAATTAAGGATTAAGCATTGCAACATGGTCTTTGGCAAGCTGGCTAGGTTCTCCTCACAACTCAATGACAGCATCATGAGTGAACTCGAGACTTTTGGTCTTGGACACAAGTATAGGATGAGTATAGAGAGTATTTTATAATTTTTTTGGCATTTTTATTGTTAGTAGACGGCGATTTTATTATTAGTAGACTCTTGTAAGGTTTTATGCCATTTGATGAATACAACAAGCTCAATTCATAAAAAATATCATTTTGCCATTGGCCACTAATACTAGTGTACATTGAAGAGTGTGATGACAAAGCTGGAACAAGGGAATCAGTATCACATACAAAATTTAGCATGTCTTCAACACAGGTGCGAGAAATGGTAACAAAGCATAAAGTTGTTGGAAATCAGACGTGGAGTGCTTATAATGATAATAATTAATCGAGTTTAGGTGATTATTTTATGTGATTCACTTGAATTTTGGACATATGCATACTTAGTCATCAACTTGACTAATGACCACAATTACAATTCCTAATTTTATAATTTCAAATTTTACATAACAACCAGTAAACAGAATTTTAATTTCAATTTCTTAAATTATAAAATTCCCTCAATTTCAAAATTGTAATGAAATTGATAGTAACATAGCCTAAGACAACAACCAACTTAAACCAAGCATAGAACGAGATCACAAACTAGAAAGTAACAAGACACAACTAGAGAGATAACAAAGGATAAGAATTTCAAGAAACTCAACTCAAACTATAACAACAACACTATTTGTCTAAGCAAGAGATAATACAAAGTCTAGGGGACTTACAAACCAAACCAAAACAAAGGTAGCATAAAAGGAAAGTGAGGTCGAAGGATAACCAATAGATCCCAATCTTTCACACTCTATCGAAGGGTTCCCAGCAACGATGCCAAAATTTGATCGAGCCCGATGGGTCTCTCAAAGATACATAGTTATAATAAGATCAATTTCACAAGGTTCCTCGGCCAGATGGTTCTCAAATGGGAATGAGAACTAAAAAAGGGGTTTCTAGTGTATGTTCCTTTAACACACGCCCCAAATCCCCAGGTCGAACTCGTGGTTAGACCAGGAATCAGGGTTACGGTTTAACTAAAAAACATATAGAAACCAATAAAAATATTATTTAAACTAAAATAATGTATAAAAACAACAGCAAACGGAAGCTTCCATGATTTCATAACCAAAACCAATTTACACTTTAAATTCACCAAAAATTCTCATCATAAATGAATCCAAAATTCCCAAAACGTCAATTGAAATGAAAATACATAAACCAATTATTTGTCCTCGGTCACCATCTGTCATTCTTCAAGCTCAACTCCACTGCCATATATATATTGCACAATTAGGAATTAAACCCTCGTTCTAGCCACCTAATCAATCATTCCATCAAGCCAGTCAACCATACATAATAATAGGGGTGGGAACTCCGGGCTACCCGGCCCGTTTGACCGGGTTTCGGACTACCCGGATGGTGATTTGAAGAACCCGGGCCCGACCCGAGTTACTGTCCGGGTAGCCCGGAACCCGGTCAAACCGGGTCCGGGCCGGTCCCGGGTAGCCCGGAATTTAACCCGGCGAAGCCAATTTCGTTTCATCTTTGTCCTCTTTTTTTTTTTGGACAACGAGTTCTCCTCCTGACTTGGGTCATAACCTAATCCCTAATTCAATCTCCATTTTCCCAACTCCTCTTCTCAACTGCCGTCTCCCATCTCTCCTCCTCTTCTCACTGCCGTCTCCTCTTCTTCTTCTTTCCTCTTTTTTTTTCTTCTGTCGTCTCCATTTCTTTCTTTCTCCTCCTCTTCTTCTTCCTCTTTTTCTTCTTCTTCTTCTTCTTGGTAATGATTTGATTAGTTTGTAGTAGGTTATGATAGATTAGAGCTTTGGAGGAGGAGGTAGAAAATTGAAGGAGGAGAAGAATAAGAGGAAGAAGAAGCAAGTAGGCTTAGGGTTCATATTTTTGAAGAAGAAGAATGGAGTCTCTCTTCTTCACCTTAGTCCTCTTCCTTCTCTTTGTTCTTCTTCTTCTTCTTTGGTGTTAAAATGGAATTGGTTTGTTGGTTATGAAAGAGAAGACAAAGAAGATAGGGTTTGGGTCTCATGAGGCGGCTTCGATCTTTGGGAATAGGGTTTTTAGGTATATATATGGGAGGGGGATAATTCATTATAGGGCCAAACTCTTAACAATAATAATATATATTAGTTATGGGCCTTATAACTTAACAATTTTTTTAAAAAAGAATCAATTTATTTATCGGGCCGGGCCAAGTTCGGGCCGGTTTTTCCGAGCTTTACCCGGAAAACCCGAAGCCCGAATATCACTCATTTTGAGAACCCGACCCGACCCGTTATAATTTTGACCGGGCTTCGGGCTACCCGAAGCCGGTTTGACTGGTCCGGGTCGGGTTAAACCCGGCCGGGCCGGGCCGGGTCTCCCACCCCTACATACTAACAAGTTAAACCAAGTCAAACCCACCAATTCAAGTTACACATAAGCACATCAGTAATCAATAATCAAAACACATAATTAACCATTTTCAACTCTCAAATTCATGCATCCCTATTATTCACTAAGTCGAATTGTAATTTCTCACATCTCTATCTATCAACCTTAGCCTAAAAGCAGCCCCATAATTCTATATGAGAAAGTCCATCTCATCATCCTCAATTCACTGGTCCTAACAGCGCGTCATTTCGACTTCTACCGAGCAAGATACGTCCAAAATAATAATCTGCAACTCCACGAACCATCTGGTAACCAACCTGACATTTTCCCCCAAATTCCAACCGCAGTCCCTCAACTTCCTTAGTTAAGCAAAATAGTCCACTTACTTAATTCGTTACCAAAATCTTCCCAAAGCCTCATTTGTCACAATCCCACAGTTAGGGACCATATCAACATATAAGCCCAAAATTCCCATACAATCCACAAAGATCACAATAGTACTATTAAGTCACTTAACTTTCAGGGACTACAGGTTTGGTCATCAAACTTCCAGAATAATGAGTTCGGGTCCACTATCTTCTCCGACGACCCTACCGCCACCGCCGACGTGACCTCAGACCACAACGTCATGCTCCCAGAAATCTGGAACGTGGTCCTTAACCAACAACGCCACTATCCGAGCCTCCTCCTCCGTTTCTGATTCGCGCCAACAACAAATCGGCACCCACGACCGAGTCCTTTGCTCTACTTCATTTTCGATCTCGTTCGACGTCACCGCAACCCCAACAACGCCCTCGATCTTCATCCTTTCCCTCACCATCGATCGACGAGATAGAGCTTCTAGCTCTCACGCTCGCTTTCGCTCTCTCCTCCATCGTTGAAACCCATCACCGCCTTGCCATTTGTTCTCTCTCTCGATATCGTGCCATCCCCTATCAAATCCCCAACCTCGTGTTCTGTGCGCAGTCAACCCCCCAAACCCTTCCTCTTTTCGTTTAATGCAACAAGCAGCAGCCTTTTAGGCTTCGGGTTCAACAATTTTTTTTGGTGTTGGCCCCTTATTCGGTCCGCCGCGGCGGGGCAAGCATCATGCATTGTCCGATTCAATCAACGGCTAGCGGGGAAGGCTTTGTGAGTGGGCCCTTATGTCAGCGGCATTAGTACCTTTACCCCATTTTTTAATCATTTATCCAATTTTTCATAATTAATTAATGGGGCATATATGATTTCGTATACGCCCAATATTTCGTATACGAGTTTGGAGCTTAGGCGAGAAATTTTTGCTACTAGTATTGGGTGGGAAATTTTTTCGGCAAAGGGTATTGGCCGGAAACGGTTGGAGGAGATATTTTTCAGCCAAATGCTTTAGGGTTGGTTTAGGTATTGTTTGGTAAAGAGTAAATAGAGTTAAAAGATAATTTTCTTCATCCCTCTCCAAGGTGATACTTTTGATCCTTAACCCAGCTTCCTAATAATGGATTGGAACAACCCCGACGAGATCATCGATTTCACGGTCAATAGTGTAGAAGACTTAAGCTTTGGGGAACTATTATCAGTCCAAGGCTTATGGTTTCTTAATAGTAATATGGTCGATGAAGGAGATGGGTTACAAGGTGGTTCTGAAACGGAACCCAGTGAAGTAGATGGAATGGATGCACATGGTGTGTCTCCCCAAGAACCCATCCAAATCGAAGAGGTTGAACAAGAAATGCACCCTACTTATGTTGATTTAGACAAAACAGAAGAAGCAATCCATGGGTTTCACTTGAACGAGGAGCCAAGCCTGGATGGAAATAACATAGAGGAAGTGGAGGAAGAAGGTGAAAATATACATATATTCTTGTGTTTTTCATATGCCATCTTCCTCTTCCATTAGACTTTGTGCTTAGATTTTTAAGGTTCACAATTGAGTGTGGCCCCCAAAAGATTAGATTCTCCAACTTTATACTCATGTTCTTTGTTTGTTTATGAGGGATACAGTGAAAGCATGTGTAGAGGGGACCTTAGATCCTGCAAAAGTTAACACATGTGTAGTAAAGATCAAGTGAACATTTAGTAAATGACTAGTGCATGTGTAGTAGTGATCTCGTAATTGAAGATCACGATGTTGGGTGGGTGGGTCCGCGATGGCGAGATTTTGTAGTCCATTCACATGCGTTTGTTTGTTTCTGTTTTTTTGGGGTTTAGGGGGAAACTGTACAATTCCTTCCATGCATGGGGGTGATCTTCTATTTATGGGTTTAGGGTTCATTTATTGCTCCATAATCTGGAACATTGAATGGAACATTTAATACTTCCCACATGCTCGTCAGTTAGGGTTTAGAATCTGGCGGAGCCATAATATATATGCAGAAAACTTGGAGTAAAGGTTGAATGTAACATACATACTATGATTACTTAAGGTTTAGGGTTTAGGGATTGCCCTATTATGGTTGTGTTAGTTGGTGTGTGATACTTTGTTTCTTCCTGATGTGAACCTCGAGAGTCGGATGTCCTTGACCCGATCACGTCCGTGGGTGATGAACCTTGGCTTGGCTGCTCTGAGACCCTAGCAACCGCTAGTCTTGAGATCGACTCTAGTGATCACCTATGAAACCTAGCGGGAAGTACTTGGACCCGTCGGCTGTATATAGCCGGGAACCCAAAGTGTTCGGTCGAGTGGCTCCACTACAGAAGATGGATGCTTCTGTCGATAATACCAACCTTAAGCAATGCAACAACGAACAAAGTTCTGATTTGTATTTAATTCAAAGGGAAGTTGATTACAAAGGGAGGCCGGAGCCTCTTATTTATATTAGAGGAGCCGTGACATCCCCACGATTTTCCTACTCAGAAAATAACTCAAAAAATATTAAAGAAATAACCTAGAGTCCTATTTAGACTACTAAAAGGACTTAAATATTCCTAAACAACCGAAAATTAAAAGAGAATTACGAGTCCAATACTGAAAACGAATAAAAAATAGCAAACATGTTCAAAAACCCTAAACTGACGGATTCGGATTCGGATCCGGTCGATGTGCTTGGTACGCACGGCTTGGTTTAGGAAAGTCGGTGCCGCCTTTGTGTCGGGTTTGGATTTGGCAGTAGGGACGAGTGCTGATGCTGGGGTGTTCACGAGGCTCCGGATGCTGGGTACTGCTGGGTCTGAATCTGAACCCGATCGGGCTCCGGGGTTCTTGGTCGATCGGTCCCTCCGGCTCTCATCCTCTAGAGTCTTCATTTGCTCGGTCTCTCAGCATTTCCTTGGGTGGCGGTTGCTGGGGGCTGCTCTAAGGTCCAAAGGGAGTTCAAGGTCGGAGGAAACCCTCCAAAGGCACGAGTCCCTTGAAGGCTCGGTTCGAAGCGCCGCTCGGTGCCTTACAGTACTGATGCCGGCGCCCGAAGGGGACTGTCCATCGGGCCTTCTTTATTTTGGGTCAAGCCTTTTGACTTTTGCTTGGGGCCTGTTGTGGAGAACCTCTTAGGACAGCCTCTGCGGGGTTCCAGTTCTCCAGGGCTTGGAGGGAAAGTCCTGGGGCCTGGGTCAGGGGCTGATCTTTGGTCGGCGCCGGGTGTGGCTCTGATCATTAATGCTCGGCTTAGTGCCGGTGTCCGTTCTGGTTGTCCATTTGGCTCTCCGGTAGTCAGGAGAGTATATCCTGATTGAATAATCAGATCGGGATCCTCCTCGAGCCGGTCCATGCTCCATGCTGCCATGTACGCATTAAGCCGTTCTTTGAATGTCTTGGTTTGGCTTCGGGTTAAGGGCAGCTCGGGTCAGGTCCAGGGAACAGGTGGCTCATCATTCCCCTCTTACTGAGAAGGATTCGGCCTCGAATCCGGTTCTGCATAAACCTAATCATAATAGGGTGTTAGGTCAGCAACATTGAAGGTAGCACTTACCCCGTAGGAGTTTGGTAGATCTAGGACATAGGCATTGTTGTTGATCCTCTGAAGCACGGTATATGGTCCATCTCCCCTAGGGAGTAACTTGGACTTTCTTTGTTCCGGATACCTGTCCTTCCTGAAGTGAATCCACACTTGGTCACCGACTTCAAATATTTTCTCTTTCCTTCCTTTGTTGACATTTCTTATGTATTGAGAAGTTCTTCTTTCTATGTTGGCCTTGGCCTTTGATGATCGCTGCAGAGCGGGTTAATCAAATAACTACCAAGCTAGAAAGCTAGGGTAGATCGTATTCCACGGGTCTTCTAACAATTGACTACTCAAAAAAGCTGGCAATTTACTTAGGTTTAACACTTTGTGCGTGGTGTGAGTTCCACGACTTCTAATTCGAAGAAATGCACGGTAATTAAAAATTAAAACTGAAAACAGATCGAAAGATTGTTTGGTTAAACAAAGATGACAGACAAGCTTAGACTTTGAATCCCCCTTCGTTCACCAGAGCATTGGCAATCAACAGATCGGCGGATTTCGATTCTCGTTCCAATCAATTCTAAGACACCATCATAACTCCTTACCCTTAGGTTTAAGACTGGCGAACGTTCGCTCTATCCGATCTAGCTGCCAAGATTAACTAGCTGCCCTGGTACGGTCGACTCTCGCAACGACTTAATTAACTGGTGCAATTACTAACGATTTATGAGTTACTCTTGCAGTGGATTAACCCTAACTGGTTCCTACGAAAGGCACACTCCAATGATTAGGTTAATTGTTCGATTTGATGTTTTAAAGTAAGGCGAGCGTTCGCTTCTATCCTTAGCTTAACAAGAATCTAATCTAGGTGATCAATCCAGACAAGAAACATGAACAACGAAGAACAAATCAAACATGAAAGAGAAACTAATTGAACTTTGAATCTAATCACCGCCGATCCGTGACCGCTTTAAAGCCCTGGGTCACTTAAGGTTCATCTAGTCTAAGCGCTACGAGTTTAGCTAGTCATGTTCATAAAAAAAGAATCAAAGGAAAAGACAGAGTTCATCTTGAACAGAGGAAGAATAGAAAAGGATCAGAAAAACCTAATTAAGATGACTCCGGTAGAACTTTGATCTCCGGTAATCTGCAATCCTAGCTCCAAGTCTCCGAGGTGAAGGGATGGCGTCACGATCTCTTCCTGGCTCTTCGGACTCTAAACTCTGCTCCAGAACTCGTGAGAATTCTCGAACTAATTCGTATTATATGGTATATCCGATATATGGGCCGCCGGTTAAGTATTTATATTTAACCCTAATACTGCCGGATTTTGCCTAGAATTTTCGCCGAAAACCTAGGAAGTTTTTGCCGAAAATTCCTTTGTAAATGGATTGACTGCTCGGCTGTATCTCCTGTGATTTTCGGACCGTCGGGTTCTCAGCGAAAACTTGGAGTTTTCACCGAAAACTCTCTTTGTTGAACTCAGCTGATTCCTTGTTGAGTTTTCGCCAAAAACCTAGGGGATTTTCGCCGAAAACTTCAGTGTAATTGGGAGCAGGATTTGGTATGACTTGATTGACTCCTTGAATCGATTCTGGTGCGATTCCTTGAGGTTCCAACGCCTTAGACACGTCCTTGGCTACTTTATTTGACGGCAAAAACCTGTGCTAACATGAAAACACTAGAAAACCATCAAATAGACCCGAAACGGGTCAAAGTAACACAAATGGCACGAGATAGAGTAGTTGAGTGAATATTCGCTATTCTACCTTAAAAACCATGTCTTAAGCTAAGAAATGTCCCTTAAATGAGACTGATAATCACGTCAAATCGAGTGTCATCAAAATACCCCACACTTAAGCTTTTGCTTGTCCTCGAGCAAACTGAATAGAAACGCTCATGTTCACAAATGATAAGATTTATTAAATTGAAGTTCAATCAAACACAATGAATTATTAGACAGATAATTTCTAGAACAAGAAACCTAACATGCATACTGATCAGCCAAACAACCTAGTCTCACTAAAAACTGCACACGACGAGTAGTAGCAACCAATTATGCACGAATTTGACCTGACCGACCAGACTCCTCACACAAGAAATATTTAGTAAACGGGAAACTCTCACTCTCTGTGTTTAAGGACGTGTTTCTGCTCTCAATCATTTTCTGTTACTGAATTCTGTCATAAGTTTGCAATTTGACCACATCTCCACCACGGTGACAACACGAGTAACTAGTCAAGAAGGACTTCCCTGCTAGGACTGTAACGAATTCTACACTACAAGGGTTTATGATGAGATGGATGATGGGAATGTATGATGATGGCTTTGGTGCGGTGTAGCTTTTGACTAACTTCCCTCGAATCTAGCCTATGGTTTCCTACCGTCTAACCAGACACGGGTGGAATAGTGAACGCTCGTCCTATGATACCCTCAAGCAACCTAGCACTTAATTTTCTTTACACATTTTTTTCTTCTTTTGGCTTTTCTTTTGACTTCGTTCTTCCATATGTAGGGAGAAGAACGTTATTGAACTAAGAACTTTGAAACTTTTCTCTTTTTCTGCTTTTTCAAAATTTTCATATTTTTCTTCTTTGTACCGATTCTTTCTTTTAGTTGCTAGAGGGGTTTACACGTTCGGACATAATAGCTAAGACCACCTGTTTAATGGCTATAGGCACTACAACAAAAATAGCTAAGAGTGGCGGATACAGCAGTGGCGGTTGTACAACCGCCATTGTCAATAATACATTGTGGCGGTTTGTTACTGGAGGTTAAAACTGCCACAATGTATTTAACACATTGTGGTGGTTTTAACCGCCAGTAACAAACCATAGTATTTAATCTCATCTCTCTCTCTCGACTGGCAATTTCAGTCGCCTATCCCTGACGATTTCATCTCTCCCTTGATAACTCTCCATCGCCGATGTCCGCTTCCTGTCCAGCTGCTCGTCGGCGTTTGGAGCCTCTCATCCTCTGTCGACCGCGGCTCCTCCCCTGTCCGAATCGAGTTTGATCTCACGCCAGCTCCTCCTCTGTCCGAATCGAGTTAGATCTCATGCCAGCTCCTCCTTACTCCACCGTCCAACGCCGCCTCCTCGCTTAGAGGTAAGAATCACCTGAAATCGAAGGAGAGAGACGCTGCAGCCACTAATTGAGTCGAAGGAGGGAGAGACGCGACAAGCATTGATTGGCGGCGTGATTGGAGGAGGAAAAAGAGAGGGAAGTCGGCAACGGAGCTGGCGCAAGGAGAAGGCGGCAGAAGCTCACCACCATTGGCACAGAGAGAAGAGACTCGAACGGTGGTGGTCGGAGCTCCTCGTTCCAGAAGAACAGACTCGCCGGAATCTAGGTTTTCCACCGACGAGTTTTTTTTTTGGGAAAGTTGACATCAACATTGGCGGTTATAACCTCCAATGTGTAACCGCCAATGTTGATTATTAGTGGCGGTTGCTGACCGCCAATAAAGTTCATTTGTGACGGACGTATTTGTGGCGGTTGTACAATCGCCACTATGTTTACAACAGTGGAGGTTATAACCGCCACTGTTGTTAAAAAACCGCCACAAATCCTTCGTTTTGTTGTAGTGAGGCAGGTTACCACAAACCGACTTCTGGTAGGTCAATCTAGAACTACAACCACATGGGATCAACGGGGAATGAAAGAATGGGAAATGGCTGTAATGTATATCGAACCGAAAGAACAGGCCAAGCTCAAGGGTTTACACCTAATGGATTTAACATTGGGTAGGTTGTTTGGCTTAGTAGCTGAATCTAGGTGCCCCTATCATTCTAGAACTCGTGTCATCGTGTGGTCTCGAGTAGGTCTCATGCAAATTCTAACTCATTCAAGCAAATAGAAAACCACTCAAAAAGAATTGAAATTGCAAGTTACGTGCAATGGATCAAAAGCTCACATTTGGTTTGCTAGTCGGATTCGGTCATTTTCATGCAATCAAAGCTACAAACTACAAGTGTGAATTTAAAATTCTGTTCTGACCAGGCAATTTAGCATCAAAATATACACGTTGGTTCTCAGGTTATGGTTAAGCAGTCTAAGCATCATTATGAAAGATTGAATAGCAACTTAACATCAAAAATCAAGAACTTAGCCATTCTAATGCTAGAGAGACTGGAAAGGAACCACGAGGCACACAAAAAGAACACAATCAAGGGCAATCAAGTTCATGCAAGGTTCTCTAGCATCCTACCCCACACTTAAATCGTACTGTGTCCTCACAGGACTAAAACTAGAGTTCAGAGTGAAGTAGAAGAACCTGGACCGAGATGGTTGGTGTAGGGGATGAGCTTGGATCCTCGGAGCAGAGGGAATCTACCGAAATGAAGCAAAGGGAATCTCCCAACTGCTTGCAAAACAAAAACAAATGAAAGATAAAAAGGAAACCGGGACAAGTGTCCCGGATCCACACAGAAAAAAGTTGGATCGAAATCCGAAAAGAAGAAATAAAAATAAAGGACCAGAAAAGGAATACAACCCGATCACAGCTGGTCAGGTGCATGGGGAGGGGGAATGTGGAGGGCGTCGCCAACCTGCCGCTGCCATGCCAGCTGTGCCTCATACCTCTCGTCAGTGCGGAGCATATGCTGCTGCATAATAGTCCATCTGGCATCCTGAGTGGCGTTATTAGTGATCCGCCACTCCTGGAGTCGCTCGTAATCATCTTCTTCCTCCGATTCTTTCACATGCTGGAGGGGAGGATCTGCTGCTACCTGGGGACCAAGTTCCAACTCGACGGCGTACTCGACTACCAAATCTCCACCAACGGTGTATACTCTGCGTCGTGGGATGTCCGGGCCATATTCTTGGCTGAGACAGAGGGAGATGATGAGTTGGCCGACAAAGTTGCCACCCAAGAGTGAGTTAGGCGGCCTCGGCTTCTGAGTCCTCTGGCGGAATATGCGTGCAAGCACCCATCCGGGATGAAGAGGATGACCTTCCTAGATGGCGCGAAGAAGAGTGAGCTCCTCTCGGCTGATGTGGTGGCGGCTCTTATCTGGAGCAAATAATAGAGAACGACGCCAAACCATATGTATAAAGCGATAAAGAGGGTGAGAGAGGGACTTAACTGAGTTATGGAGTGTGGTCCGATCGCCTGGCACTCCAGTCATGTGGCTCCATAGCTCATCGTACTCCTCTCCGCTGCCGGAGTTGTTCTCCCAGCCGAGGTGATGACCCTGGTAGTGCTCCTGGGGGATGCCAAGATGAGCTGCAAACTCATCATAGGTGAACGCCTTGTACACCCCGCCAAGGTAGAAAGAGACGACCTTCTGCGCTGCCTCTTCTTGTGCTCGTCCAGATCGAATGTCGCCCAGAACTCCTGAAGAGCGACGTCTGGAAAGTCTGCAGCTAGGGTGGTCAGCTCTAGAAGTCCGGATGGTATCAATGAGTAGAGCACATTCCGGTACCAGTCCTCGTTGTACTCGAGGAGGGAATCCAAGGATAGTGGGCGCACATCGGCTCCAGGAACATGCTCGAGCCTTTGGTAGTGCTCGAAGTAGTGCACCGATAGGCGGGCAACTGTGGGGTGGTACCCGGCACGGCCAGGGAAAGCTGGCGGAGGACCGTGGACGGCAGGTGAGACGGGAGCGGAAGCTCGGGAGCTAGAGCCGGTATCAAGTCGTGCCTTAGTCCTGCGCTCATGAGTGACATTCCTATAGCCATGAACGAAACCAGATTAATTAACTAATAACCCACCCCACACTTAGTAGAAAAACTCAATTTCACAAAGAAATGAGGAAAACCGAGTGGGGGTAAGCAAAGTAAGTAACCGGTAATCACAATAAATCACAAAGTATGCATATGTTTAGACGGAATGTTCATATCATAATTAGAGATCAGAAGTCAAACTGACATTCAAAAAGTCAACATCATAGCACATTGAACCCTAGTCATGGCAATTACTAGCTCAAAGCGGGAAATGACGGTATAATTATAAACTTAGATGGCAAACACAGTAATAAGAACGCGAATGATCACACAAGGCGGCCAATTGAGCATAAACAGTTCATGGTCACACTGACATTTCACAAAAGTCAGCACCGCAAAGAATCAATCCTTAAGCATAGCAACACATGATCAAATGGTATTACAATTCAGCGCAATTCTCCCTAAGCATGTTAGATTAGTCCAAAGCAATCAGCTAGCCTAGTTCACACGAAACAGTCGGCACGCAAATCGAGGTATACCGAAAAAGTCAACCAAAGTCAACCCTGACGAAATTCAGCATTCAACATGTCAAAGATTCGGAATGAAAAGTTCACTTACCTTGAAGCCATGAGTGCTGAAAATGAACGGAGAGAGAGAAATCAGTGAAAAATCGATAAAACTAGGGTATGGCAGAACGGGAGCTCTAGAGCTCCGATTCGACTGATCTACGTCTCAAAATTATCGGAAAAAGGGAGGGGAGAGGTGCGGCGATGGCGGCGACGGCGGTACATGAGGATAATCTAGACTTCCGGTAGGCTAATCTAGAACTACAACCACAGGGGATCAACGGGGAATGAAAGAATGGAAAATGGTTGTAATGTATTATCGAACCGAAAGAACAGGCCAAGCTCAAGGGTCTACACCTAATGGATTTTATCATTAGGTAGGCTATCTGGCTTAGTAGCTCAATCTAGGTGCCCCTATCATTCTAGAACTCATGTCATCATGTGGTCTCGAGTAGATCTCATGCAAATTCTAACTCATTCAAGCAAACAGAAAACCACTCAAAAAGAATTGAAATTGCATGTTACATGCAATGGATCAAAAGCTCACATTTGGTTTGCTAGTCGGATTCAGTCATTTTCATGCAATCAAGGCGACAAACTACAAGTGTGATTTTCAAAAATCTGTTCTGACCAGGCAATTTAGCATCAAAGTATACACGTTGGTTTTCAGGTTCTAGGTTAAGTAGTCTAAGCATCATTATCACAGATTGAACAACAACTTAACATCAAAAATCAAGAACCGAGCAATTCTAATGCTAGAGAAACTGGAAAGGCACCGAGAAACACACAACACACAATTAAGGGCAATCAAGGTTCTCTAGCATCCTACCCCACACTTAAATCGTTCTGTGTCCTCACAGGACTAAACTAGAGTAGAGATATACGAAGAACCTGGAATGAGATGGTCGGTGTAGGGGATGAGCACGGATAGCCCGGAGCGGAGCGGAGTAGCTACTCGAGTTCCTACAAAACAAAAACAACATAAAGATCAAAAGGATACCGGGACAAGTGTCTCGAATCCACACAGAATAAAAGTCGTAACGAAGAAGGTTAGGAAAATTTGAAAATATTTTGACTCTTTTTTTTCTTTCAAATTCACGGCACGACACTCCTAGAGCAATCTAGATCATCTAACCTCAATCAGTTCAGAAAAGTTACACCGAAACAGCAGCCACGCAAAAATGAGGTAGACCGAATTTAAACTCGTCGAAATTCAATAATCAGCATGTCAAAAGATTCGAAATTAAAAACCCAACAACTAACATTTAAGACACGACTCAAGAAAATGGACGGAAAGCGACGAAGTTGGCCAAAAACGTGAAAAACTTGTTTCGGGCATAACCCGAGCTACAGAGCTCCGATTTGGACGATCAAGTATGCGTTGGAATCGGACCGAAAAAAGGAAACTGATTTTTAAAACAGACAGAAGTTTTCGGCGAAAAACTTGTGAAGTTTTCCCCAAAAACTTCTTCGAAAATTGGCAAAAATAATGGAGACGTTCACTGTTTGATTTTCGTGAAATGTTTTCGGCGACAATTTGTAATTCTCGCCGAAAACCTATTTTAAAACCTTTTTCTCTTTTTTTTTTCTTTTTCAAAAACTGACGAAAAACAAATCAAAATGAAAGAAAATTAAACTGACACTTTGGCTCCCCCGAACCTGACCCTAACGACGAAAAGACTGACTCAAAAATTCAAAACTGTCTCCAGCCGTGGGTTGCCTCCCACGAAGCGCTCGTTTATTAATGTCCTTGAGCTGGACGATACCTGGACGGTGTTAGGAGACATCCCAACTCAGGATTTCTCTCAGGCCCGAGTCGGAGTTCATGAGATATCCTCCGGCAGGTGTAAACTTCTTCCCGTTTGCATGAATTAACTTGGTTCGTTCTTTGGGAAGATGACCAGAATTTTTACAAGGCCTGAACAGTTCTTTCAAAGAAGCGTCCTTCTCTTTATTCTCCTTCTCTATCTCGCCAGGATCCTTAACTTTTGGCGATTCAGTAGGGGATGTCTTTGGCTCTTCCTTCTTTCTCGGCTTCTGTGTCGGCAGCTCATTCTTCAGAGTAGGGACCTGTCCTACACCTGGCAAGAAGATTTCTGCAGAAACTCTAGATTTTTCATTAGAAATGGAGTTGACTGAAGCCAACACCACAGCTTCAACAGATAAGCAATGTGCCTCTTCTCTGACAGGGACTTGCATACCGTCTTTGAGACGGAATGTCATGGTATCCTTGCCGACCCTTAATGTCAACGAGCCATTCGGGACATTAATGGTAATGCCAGCTGTCACCATAAACGGTCGGCCAAGGAGAAGAGTGACATCTTCCCCTCGGATATCCATAACAATAAAATCATGCAGAATAGTAAAAGGACCACAATTGACAACCACGTCTTCTATCAATCCCCTAGGTAATTTCATAGATCTATCGGCAAACACTAAACGCATGCTAATCGGTTTCAATTCTCCTAGGTTCAATTTCTCATACAAGCAGGTAGGCATGACATTAATGGAAGAACCTAGATCAATTAAACTACGATCAATTTTCACATTTTTAATAGTGCAAGGCAAAGTAAAAGCACCAGGATCGCGACACTTATCTGGGGGAGGTATGGCGGTCGTCTGGCTGTGGATCGCGGAGCATTCTTCCTCGAGGGAGACGGAAGACAACTCTCCCTTCTTCTTGTTCTTCGCAAGATCTTTCGCGACTTTTCTAGCCTCCAGTATCATCTGGATAGCATCAGTAACTGGTATCTTGACATCTGTGTTCTTCAAGTATCCATGCCACTTTCTGTACCGGGTATCATGATCTTTGTCCTTTGATTGCGCAGCCTTAGGAAACACAATCCGAGGCTGATATGGAGGGAGAGGTGGTGCAGGTGATGTCTTTGTTAGGGGAGTAGGGGCAGTCACCTCCTTCTCTTCTTCTTTATCCTCCTCCTCGATCTCTGGCTTGTCAATAGCTATAGCATTAGGAATTATGGCCGGATCAGGAGCTGCAGGACCAGCTAATTGCTTGCCACTTCTTGTGGAGATAGCCTTGACATGCTCGTTCATAATGGTAGAGTCGTCTTGAACCAATGATTGATTAAGGAGGGGGCTATTAGTTAGCAGGCTAAACATGTTATTCAACATGCTCTCCACTCGTTGACCTCGAGCTTCATGATCTTGATTTAAGAGGGCTTGAAGCTTGAATCTCTCCTCGGGGTCATCGAGTCTTGTCAAGATCAGGTCGAGCTTCTTGTCTATCTCGATTTCCCAAGTATTCTCGAACGTATAACTCTGAGGTTGCTGTCCTCCGGTGAATCCAGGGGGATCTTGATCAATAAAATTCACTTCCCCTATAGACCAGTTATTTGCTGTACCGAAAATCTTCTTCATTTCTTTCTGCACTTCGCTCTTGATCTGATCTTCACGGCTTGGTTGGCTCTTAGCTGCTCCAAACTGTTTGTCCCAGCTTCTAGATTTAGATGTGCAGTTTGCAAAGTGAAGAAGAGCAGCTTCTGGTGTGAGTGCAGTGTAGTCTCCATCAGCTAAGGAGTTAACCTATTCAGATGATTCTTCATTCATACCCCAAGCAAAGATCTCGGCTAGTTGCATCTGAGTGAAGCCATGATGAGGGCAATCGTAGAGGAGTCCCTGGAATTCATTCCAAGCATCATGTAAACTTACTCCTTCTCTCTGTCTGAACCTTGAGATGTTTTTCCTGTAAGCAGTTATTCTGGAAGGAGGGAAGTATTCCTCTATGAATTCCTGAGCAAGATCATCCCAGTTGGTGTAGTGACCGGGTGGCTTGCTAGTGAGCCATCTCTTTGCGGCGCCTCGGAGTGAGAATGGGAAGGCTCGAAGGCATAGAGCGCTCTTGTTGAGGGTCTTAGACTTGAAAGTTTCACAGACAGCCAAAAATTCAGATAGATGTGTGCACGGATTATCATCTGGCTTTCCCTCAAATTGCACGTCCCTAAAGATTAGTCCCAGAAAGGGGATCTTGATCTCATAGTCGGGATCGTCGTCATTAGAAGGCACGGTGATGGGAGACTGAATGTTAGATGCTCTCGGCTTACTGTAGTCCGCAAGACTCTTTGGAGCGGACATTGCGGTAGGGAAGATGGAACGAGAGTGATTCGATTCTATACCTGCTATGATCTGCAAGGGACAAAAACAAGCACAACCGGTGTAAAATCGAAGTGTGACGGGAAATGAAAGATGGAAAGTAGAGGAATAAAATGCCAACTCTTCTTTCAAACACTATAGAAGAGTCCCCGGCAACGGCGCCAATTTGATGAGCTGCAGAACAGTGATCAAATACTACCAAGCTAGAAGCAAGATAGATCGTATTCCACAGGGTTTCTTCTAATTATCTACTCAAATATGCTGGCAATTTATTCAAGTTAAAACACGTTGTGCGTGGTGTGAGTTCCACGAATTCTAGACTAAGATACAGGAAAATTAAAATGAAATTAAAAGACAGAATGATTGGTTGGTTTAAACAGACGACAGACAAGCTTATATTTCGAATCCCCCTAGATCACCAAAGCAACAGCAATCACAAGACCAGCGGTTTTCAATTCTCATTCAATCAATTTCTATACACCACCATAACTCCTGACCCTTAGGTTTAAGACTGGCGAACGTTCGCTCTATCCGATCTAGCTACCAAGATTAATTAGCCGCCCGGGTACGGTCGCCTCTCACAGCGACTTAACTTAACTGGTGCAATTACTAGCAATTTATGAGTTACTGTTGCAGTGGATTAATCCTAACTGGTTCCTACGAAAGGCACACTCCAATGATTAGGTTAACTGGTTGAATTGATGTTTTAAAGAGAGGCGAGTGTTCGCTTCTATCCTCAGCTTAACAAGAATCCAAACTAGGTGATCAAGGAAGACAAGTTTAAGCGCCAAAGCAGGGAACTGTCTGACGACTACGTCTAGTGACTACGTCTGGCGACTAACCCTAGCTTGCAAAAACCTAATCTAGGCGATCAACCAGAAAAGAAACATGAACAATCAAGAACAAAACAACCATGCAAAGAGAAACTGATTGAACTTTGAATCTAATTACCGCCGATCCGTGACCGCTTTAAAGCCCTGGGTCACTTAGGGTTCATCTAATCTAAGCTCTATGAGTTCAGCTACTCATGTTCATAATAAAAGAATCAAAGATAAAGAAAGAGTTCATCATCCAGAGGAAGAACAGAAAAGAATCTCAAAAACCTAATTAAGACGACTCTGGCAGAACTTCGATCTTCGGTAATCTGCAATCCTAGCTTCGAGTCTTCGAGATGGAATGCATGGCGCACGATCTCTTCCTGGCTCTTCGAACTCTAACTCTGCTCCAAAACTTGAGAGAATTCTGAAGTATTTGGTATTATTTGAAATTATGAGGTATATCCTGATTTAGGGCCGCCAGTTAAGTATTTATACTTAACCCTAATACTGCCAATTTTGCCTGACATTTTGCCGAAAATATGAAGGGATTTTCGGCGAAAATCTCTTTGTAAATTGACTGATTGCCGGCTGAATTCTCCTATGATTTTCGGACGCCGGGGTTCTCGGCGAAAACTTGATGTTTTCGCCGAAAACTTCTTCTTGGATGCACTGCATAGTAAGCTTACATGAATTGTCCAGAGCATCATACATACATAGTAAGCTTAAGGTACCATCCATCCATACATACATACACACATAGCCATAGATGCTGGTTCAGATTATTTATACAAATTACAGAGATCACTTAAACAAACATCACTAGGATGACAGAAGAGAGAGAGCAATTTGAGATCAATCTATCTGATCTGGAAATGCTTGTTGTTGTAACTGTAGGGATTCTCCTGGATCCCTGTGATCTTGATCCTTCCCCTATCTGATCCTTCATTATGATTCTGATTATATTCACCTGCATTCTTCCTCTTCCGCTCATGGAATCTGTATCATGTCGTCCGGCCAGTCTCCTCCTGCAGCTGCGTTTCATGTCGTCGAACTCCGGTAGCTCGTGGAATCTGTATCATTCAAAATTTGTTCATAGCAGAGAAAGGGACTGCTAATTAACCAAAACCCACATGAGGATTTTTTGTAATTTAGTCAGCCGAAAACAAGAACAAAAGAACAGAGGATTATGGAGACAGGACAATAACAGGTTAAAAATGATGGAAAAAGTTTTCAACTTTAATTAAGGAGCACGATAAAAATACCAACCTATTATGATTTAGGGAAGTTATAGTATCGTTCAATGCTTCGAAATTTCGGTATTCTTACATCAAGTGTGAACACATTTCACATTAAGTCAATTTTTACGGTGAGAAGACTTAACAAATAATTATGAAATTTTCATGCCCCCACTTAAGCAATAATGGTATTGGTAGGAAGTTGGCTTTGGGCTTCTTCATGAATTTTCGCCAAAAATTCCAAGGGATTTCGCCGAAAATTCCTTTTTAAATGGGAGCAGGATTTGGTTCGGTATGATTGACTCCTTGGATCGATTCCGGTGCGATTCCTCGAGGTTCCAATGCCTTAGACACGTCCTTGGTTACTTATTTGACGGCAAAAACTTGTGCTAACATAGAAACACTAGAAAACCATCAAATAGACCCAAAACAGGCTAAAGTAACACAAATGGCACGAGATAGAGCAATTGATTGAATATTCGTTATTCTACCCAAAAAACCATGTCTTAAGCAAGGAAATGTCGCTTAAATGAGGCTGATAATCACGTCAAATCGAGTGTCATCAATGACACACCGGGTATGGAACAGGTTGTCCTGTTGCTCCCATCCTTCTTCGATTACTTGGGCACTCAGGAGCCTTCTGGAAACGGCGGAGTACCTCTGGACATCCTTTGCTTGGGTGCCCTGGTTACGACTGGAGAAGGTACTGGCGGCGGCATCATGTGGTGCGCCGGGGATGGTGAGGGCGCCGGGGTTGGACAGGGCGTTGGGGACGGGTGGTCGCGTGTCCCGGGGTCGGGGCCTGGTTGGTGTTTGGGTCCGTAGGGAGTCTTGGGTGGCGGCCTGGGCTAGGTCGCGGACCATGTCCCGGGTGGTGATTCGCGTCGTGGCCTAGCTGGGGAAGGTCCGAGTGTCGATCCACCACTGGAGTCGGGGTCGCTCGGATGCTGATCGGGTACCATCCCGGCGGAGTCCTTGGGGCTGGCCTGGTGGCCCGAGAGTGTCTCGGGGTAGACTTGGTGCTCATCGGGTGGTGGCCTGGGGAGGCATTGATGCTGGGCCGAGGCGTGACCGGGGAAACTCCGGGGTGGCGCCGTGGCTGGCGTGGGGCGTCTTTGGTGTAGACTTGATGCGGGGTCGGGGCCGACTGGGTTTCTATGCTCCTCTCTTTCGAACCTCTCTATGGAAGCCCTCATCTGGGCTAGAATTTGGGCAATAGCGGGTAGGGTGTCCTCAAACAAAGCGAGCTCCTCCTCTATCACGGTTAGTCAGAAAAATAAAGATAATAGTCCTCACAAATCTCTGTAATATACCTCACTCTCTCGGGTTTTAGCGCTCGTGTATAAATTGAAAGTGGCACTCAAAGGGAAAAATAGAACCTGTCAAACTCGGCTCAAGTAGTTGCAAGTTTCTTTAGAGCTTCCAGGATTGGTTTATCGATCGTAGGGCACCACATACTCGGTTTCTCGGGGGGTCCTTGGGTTGCAAGGGCTTCTCTTCTCGGGGGCTGGATGCCGGCTGAGGACAACTGGGTGACCACTCAGAAAAATTTGGGGTCTTAGATTCACACAAAACCCTAGCAACAAAAGCTTCAACTTCTACCCCTCTTCTTCAGTTCAACGTATAATGAAACGGAAGCTAGGGCAAGGTGGCCCTTCTTTTTGTTTTCTTTTCTTCTCTTTTCCTTGTATATATTTTTCTTGATGACTTGAGTTGGCCACCGAGTTTTTCTTGTCTTACAATGCTTTGGATAGAAAGTAAAAATAGTTGAATCTTTCTAAATAGACTTTTCTAACAACACAAACCAAAGATATATAGGGTTTTCTCACAAATTTCTCTAAGAACAAAGTAAAGGATATGAATTCATATGTGAACCTGAAGACTGGGATAGATTGCGGTCCTAGTGTTTAACCCAGGCTCTGATACCAAAACTGATGTGAACCTCGAGAGTCGGTTGTCCTTGACCCGATCACCTCCGTGGGTGATGAACCTTGGCTTGGCTGTTCTGAGACCCTAGCCACCGCTAGTCTTGAGATCGGCTCTTGTGATCACCTATGAAACCTGGCGGGAAGTACTTGGACCCGTCGGCTATATATAGCTGGGAACCCGAAGTGTCCGGTCGAGTGGCTCCACTACAGAAGATGGATGCTTCTGTCGATAATACCAACCTTAAGCAATGCAACAACGAGCAAGGACTTGAAGGAAATTTAGAACAAAGTTCTGATTTGTATGTAATTCAAAGGGAAGTTTATTACAAAGGGAGGCTGGAGCCTCTTATTTATACTAGAGGAGCCGTGACATCCCCATGGTTTTCCTACTTAGAAAATAACTCGGGAAATGTTAAAGAAATAAACTAGAGTACTATTTAGACTACTAAAAGGACTTAAATATTCCTAAACAATCGAAAACTAAAAGAGAATTACGAGTCCAATACCGAAAAGGAATAAAAAATAACAAACGTGTTCAAAAACCCTAAACTGGCAGATTCAGCGGATCCGGTCAGATGTGCTTGGTACGCGCGGCTCGGTTTAGGAAAGTCGATGCTGCCTTTGTGTCGGGTTTGGATTTGGTAGTGGCGACGAGTGCTGATGCTGCGGTGTTCCACGGGGCTCCGGATGCTGGGTACTGCTGAGTCTGATGCTGACCCCGATCGGGCTCCAGGGTTCTTGGTCGATCGGCCCCTCCGGCTCTCATCCTCTGGAGTCTTCATTTCCTCGGTCTTCTCAGCATTTCCTTGGGTGGCGGTTGCTGGGGGGCTGCTCTAAGGTCCAAAGGGAGTTCGAGGCTGGAGGAAACCCTCCAAAGGCCCGAGTCCCCTGAAGGCTCAGTGCTAAGCGCCGCTCGGTGCCCTCCGGTACTGATGTCGGCGCCCGTAGGGTACTGTCCGTCAGGCCTTATTTATTTTGGGTCAAGCCTTTTGACTTCTGCTTGCGGCCTGTTGTGGAGAACCTCTTAGGACAGCCTCTGCTGGGTTCTAGTTCTCCAGGGCTTGGACGGAAAGTTCTGGGGCCTTGGTCAGGAGCTGTTCTTTGTCCGGCGCCGGGTGTGGCTCTGAGCATTAATGCTCGGCTTAATGCTGGTGTCCATTCTGGTTATCCATTTGGCTCTCCGATAGTCAGGATAGTATATCCTGATCGAACAATCTGATCGGCATCGTCCTCGTGTCAGTTCTTGCTCCATGCCGCCTTGTACGCATTGAGCCATTCTTTGAATGTCTTGGTCTGGCTCCGAGTTTAGGGCAGCTCGGGTCGGGTCCAGGGAATAGGTGGCTCATCACTTCCCTTTCAGCCAAAGAGATAGGTCCTAATGATATCAAGGAGTGGGAGTAGCTGGAGTTTCCTACTCCTGATGATGCTCAACGGTTCTACAATGACTATGCAGTCTTGACGGGTTCAATACTAGAATTTACATTCGGAACGCTTCTCACAGGAAGAAGAACAACAGTGGAAGATTGAAGTACATCCAATTCGTGTGCACTAGGCACGGGTTTAGAGGGAAGGGTGGTCTGAACCCCAAGGTCGTCCTTAGGAAAATCGTGAAGGATCTAGTCTCCAGGACCCATCCAATTAGGAAAAAATCTGGAGATGAGATTGGATGCTAGTCGATAATTGCATTCCATCTCGATGAGATCAGAGGAGTATAACGCATCACACGCTGGGTGGACGACCATAACCATGAGATGAATGCCACACTACATGAAGTCAAAGATCACCGCTATCACGGCAAGGATCATGGAGATGAATGCCACAGCCGGTATAAGCCTGAAGTCATCGTATGAGGTACTTTGTGGCGTAATGGGTGGGGTGGAGATTTTTGGGTGCACCAAAGTCGATCACAGGAGCCACTTGTCTAGGCGCAGGCAACGACACATGTTGCATGGTGAGGCCACCGCCATTGCCGAGTACCTGCGGGAGAAGACAAAGACGGAACTTGGTTTCTGGCATGAGATAGAGGTTGAGAAGACAAATAATTTGACCAACATTTTTTTGGCGGATCAGCGGATGCGGGATGACTACGCATGATTCGAAGATGCAATTACGTTCGATACCACATACCGGACAAACAAGCATTATCGTCCCTTGGGTTAGTTCTTAGATTAACTAGCATTACCTGTGCACATTCTACTATTTATTTTGACCGTATTAGTGCTGCATCTTTCATGTTTTGGTCCTTCCACGCTGCCTAACTGATTGTTCAGTGCAATATTTTATGTTACACAGCTCTTTTCGTGGGATTCAACCACCACCATCAAAGAGTGATATTCGGGACTGCCCTCATCTACGATGAGATAATACCATCATTCGTGTGGTTGTTCAGGGAGTTCCTGAGATGCATGAATGGAGTTGCTCCAGAGACCATTTTTACGAACCAAGACAGCGCCATGGCAGCAGCTATCAAAGAAGTCTTCCCGAAGACGTTCCACGAGTGATGACACTAGATTTAACCTGACTATCAGCCTCATTGAAGCGACATTTCCCTGCTTGATACACCATTTTTGGGGTAGTTTAGGGTGTTTTCACTCAATTACTCTTTTTCATACCGTTTTGGTTACTTTGACCCGTTATGGGTCTATTTGATGTATTTTCTAGTGCCTTTGTGAATACACGGGTTTTTCCATCACTTAAGTAGCCACGGACTTGTTTGGGAAGTAATGGAGCCTTGAGGAATGCCTTAAAATCGATCCAAAACTCAACCAGATCAAAGAAAGTACAAAGGACTGCCCAACACTAATATTCTCGGCGAAGAATCAAAGTTCTCTTTGAAAAACCCTTAAGAAAGTCAAAGAAATCCTCATCAAGGCTGCTAGCATTATCTGTGAAGAAGTTCTCGGCGAGAACTCCAATGTTTAGGTGCTTCTATTAATGTCATGCCTGTGTGCTTAAATGAAAAATTGACTCTAGGTGAATTAAAACCTACTAGTATGCAATTAGTGTTTGCCGATAGATCTGTCAAAGCACCTAGGGGATTAATGAAAGATGTAACTATTCGTTGCGGTCCTTTCACCATCCTAGCTAATTTCGTTGTCATGGATACCCGAGAGGAGGATGTTACCCTCCTCTTTGGTCGACCGTTTATGGCAACAGCCGGCATGACAATGAATGTCCCGAATGGCTTGTTGACATTAAGGGTCAGAAAGGATAGCGTAACATTCCGTCTCAATGATGGTATGAAGTACATTCCCAAGGGATAGGCGCATTGCTTGTCAGTTGATACTGTGGAGTTGGCCTTGGCCAACTCTGTTACTAATGAAATTTCGAGTTTTTCTCCCAAGATTGTTATGACAGGTTCTGAATAGATCATCAAACCGAAGAATGAACCTCTGGCACATAAGCCAAGGAAGAAGGATGAAGGTATCCATCACTGAATCGTCATGAGCTAAAGACCCCAGCGAAGTGAAGAAGGAGAGTAAAATGAAGACTAAGGTGGTTTAGAACCCAATTAGTCCGCCATACTCCTATAAGCCCCCAGATGAAAGCAAAGATATTAAGGACTTATTCGGGCTTTTCAAAGTTAGTGGACACCTCCCCGATGGACGAACTCAATTGACTGACATCAATGGGAGGCGATTCCTCTTGACCGGAGGTACACCGAAGTTGTACTTCATCGACTCTAATGCGAGCGTGAAGGAAATCCTGAGTTGGGACGCCTCTTGATCGCCATCCAGGTATCGTTCAGCCCAAGAACGTTAAATAAGAGCGCTTCATGGGAGGCAACACACGGCTGGAGATCGTTTTAAATTATTGAGTCAGTTTTTTGTCGTTTGACTTTGTTTCGTGTGGATCCGAGACATTTGTCCCGATTTCCTTTTGATCTTTTTGTTGTTTTTGTTTTGTAGGACTTGTGTAGCTGCTTCACTCCACTCTAGGCATTCTGTTTCCATCCTCGACATTGACCATCACTTTCCAGGTTCTCTGTATCTCTCTATCCTAGTTTAGTCCTGTGAGGACACAAAATAGTGTAAGTGTGGGGTAGGATGTTAGAAACTTTGCATGATCTTGTGTGATTTTCTTTGATTTCGTGGCTTATTTCAATTCCTCTAGCATGGAATTGCTTGGTTCTTGACTTTTGATGTTAAGTTGTTTTCAATCTTTCATAATGATGCTTAGACTGCTTAACCTAGAACCGGTAACCAACTTGTCTGCATTTATGCTAAATAACCTGGTCAGAATAGAAATAAATATCACGCTTGTAGTTTTTCACCTTGATTGCATGAAAATGAGCGAATCTGACTAGCAAACCAATTGTGAGCTTTTGATCCATTGCACATAACTTGCAATTTCAATTCTTTCTGAGTGGCTTTCTCGTACCTTAAATGAGTTTGAATTTGTAGGAGACCTATTCGAGATCACATGATGACATGAGTACTAGGATGATAGAGGCACCTAAAAATTGCTACTTAACCAGAAGCCAACCCAATGATAAATCATCTAGGTGTAAACCCTTGTGCTTGGCCTTTCTTTCAGTTCGTTAATACATTATAGCCATTTCCCACATTTTTCATCACCCCGTTGAACCCTTGTGGTAGTAGTTTGAGATTAGCCTACCGGAAGTCGGTCTATGGTAACTGATGAACCGCGTTTTCACGCGCGTGTAGTCAAATAACTACTTAGCTAGAAACTAAGCAGATCGTATTCCACAGGTCTTCTAATAATCGTCTACTCAAATATAAAGGCAAATTACTCAGGTGTAAAACGTTGTGCGTGGTGTGAGTTCCACGACTTCTATTCTAGAAAATGCAAGGAAATTAAAAACTAAATTGAAAGACAGATTGGAAGATTGGTTGACTTAACAAAGACGACAGACAAGCTTAGACTTCGAATCCCCCTTTGTTCACCAGAGCATTAGCAATCAACAAATCAGCAGATTTCAATTCTCGTTCAATCAATTCTAAGACACCACCATAACTCCTGACCCTTAGGTTTAAGACTGGCGAACGTTCGCTCTATCCGATCTAGCTACCAAGATTAATTAGTCGCCCGGGTACGGTCACCTCTTGCAACGACTAAACTAACTGGTGGAATTACTAACGATTTATGAGTTACTCTTGCAGTGGATTAACCTTAACTGGTTCCTACGAAAGGCACACTCCAATGAATAGCTTAATTATTGATTTGGTGTTTTAAAGTAAGGCGAGCGTTCGCTTCTATCCTTAGCTTAACAAGAATCTAATCTAGGTGATCAATCCAGACAAGAAACATAAACAATGAAGAACAAACCAAACATGAAAGAGAAACTGATTGAACTTTGAATCTAATCACAGCCGATCCGTGACCGCTTTAAAGCCTTGGGTCACTTAGGGTTCATCTAGTCTAAGCTCTACGAGTTTAGCTACTTATGTTCATAACGACAGAATCAAAGATAGAAACAGAGTTCATCGTGAAGAGATAGAACAGATAGAAACTGTAAAACCTAATTAGGACGACTCTGGCAAAGATTCACTCTCCGGTAATCTTCAATCCTAGCTCCGAGTCTCCGAGGTGAAGGGATGGCGTCACAATCTCTTCCTGGCTCTTCGAACTCTAAAACTCTGCTCTCTCGAACTCTTTAGGTCTAGAACTCGTGAGAATTCTATTTCTGAAAAGTATATTATTATCCGGTCTGAAGTGTCTCCCTTATGGGCCGTCGGTTTAAGTATTTATACTTAACCCTAAACCGCCGGATTTTGCCTAGATTTTTCGGTGAAAACTTGATGAGTTTTCACCGAAAACTTTAGTGTAAATGAAGGCTTCCGTCGGCTGATTCTCCTATGTTTGTGAACTTCAGAGTTTTCGGCAAGAACTTGACTTCTCACCGAAAACTTCTTCTTGTAAAGCTCTGCCGATTTCTTTTGGAGTTTTTGCCAAAAACCTGAGGAGTTTTCATCGAAAACTATAGTGTAAATCAGGGCAGGATTTGAGTTGGCTTGATCGACTCCTTGGACTAGTTCTGGTGCGGTTCCTCGAGGTTCCAATGCCTTAGACATGTCCTTGGCTACTTCATTTGACGGAAAAAACATGTGCTATCATGAAAACACTAGAAAATCATCAAATAGACCCGAAATGGGCCAAAGTAACACAAATGGCACGAGATAGAGCAGTAGAGAATATTCGCTATTCTACCCTAAAAACCATGTCTTGAGCAAGGAAATGTCGCTTAAATGAGGCTGATAATCACGTCAAATCGAGTGTTATCACATTCCAAGTGTCATATAAGCTCGCTCCTTCCTTCTGAGAGAATCTGGCGATGCTGTACTTGAAGGCTGTTGTTCTGGAAGAAGGGAAGTACTCTTCGACGAAGTCTTGAGCAAGATTATCCCAGTCTGTAAAGTAACCAGGTGGTTTACCAGTAAGCCACCTCTTAGCTGCGCCTTTAAGAGAGAACGGGAAAGCTCTCAAGCATAGAGTGTTCTTGTCGAGATTCCCATTCTTGAAAGTGCCGCAGAGATCAATGAAATCTGCCAGATGCGTGCACGGATTGTCAAGTGGCCTGCCTTCAAATTGTAGATCCCTAGAGATCATGGTCAACAAAGGAATCTTGATCTCATAGTCAGGATCTCCTTCGATGCGTGGAACGGTGATAGAAGATCGAACGCTAGTCGCGCTCGGCTTGTTGTAGTCAGCTAGACTCTTTGGCGTGCCCAGTTGATCACCCATCCTAGGAGATGGAGGAGGTGAAAGTGATTCGGTGTTTGAAGCGGATGAAGATTCTAAAGAGGAATCCTCCTTCAGTTCTTCAATATTGATCGGAGTGAAAGATGGAGGTGGATTGGTTCTGCCTCTCGTTGAAATTTGTGATTGTCTTGGCGGAGTAGAACTGCCTGGTCTCTCTGCACTCTTAGCCTTGTCGTTCTTGGCGGTTTGGAGCGCGTGAGAGGGTGGTGATGCATAAACCTGTGAACAACCTACAAATGACAAAAACAAACAAAACCAGTATAAACTCGAAGTGGATGGAAAAATGAAAGATGGAAAGTAGAGGAATGAAATGCCAGTTCTTCTTTCAAACAATTATAAGAGTTCCCCAGCAACGACGCCAATTTGATGAACCGTGTTTTCACGCGCGTGTAGTCAAATAACTACCCAGCTAAGAGCTAAGTAGATCGTATTCCACGGGTCTTCTAATAATTGTCTACTAAAATGTAAAGGCAGATTACTCAGGTTTAACACGTTGTGCGTGGTGTGAGTTCCACGACTTCTATTCTAGAAAATGCAAGGAAATTAAAAACTAAACTGAAAGACAGATTGAAAGGTTGGTTAACTTAACAAAGATGACATACAAGCTTAGACTTCGAATCCCCCTTTATTCACCAGAGCATTAGCAATCAACAGATCAACGGATTTCAATTCTCGTTCAATCAATTCTAAGACACCACCATAACTCCTGACCCTTAGGTTTAAGACTGGCGAATGTTCACTCTATCCAATCTAGCTACCAAGATTAATTAGTCGCCCGGGTACGGTCGCCTCTTGCGACGACTGAACTAACTGGTGGAATTACTAACGATTTATGAGTTACTCTTGCAGTGGATTAACCCTAACTGGTTCCTACGAAAGGCACACTCCAATGAATAGGTTAATTGTTGATTTGGTGTTATAAAGTAAGGCGAGCGTTCGCTTCTATCCTTAGCTTAACAAGATCTCTCTACTCTAGTTTAGTCCTGTGAGGACACAAAACCATTTAAGTGTGGGGTAGGATTCTAGGATTATGCATGATCTTGCTTGATTTTCTGTGATTTCGTGGTTCAGTTTTGAAATTCTCTAGCATAAAATTTCTCAATTCTTGCCTTTTGATGTTAAATTGACGTCAATTTCTCACAATGATGTCTAGACTGTTCCACTTAGAACCTGTAACCAACGTGTCGGCACTGATATTAAATGAGTCTAGGTCAGAACAGATCATAAATCACTCTTGTAGTTGAAACTTGAATCAATTGAATTGTTTTGCTTGTTAATCACAAAGCTCGATAACACCGTTCTAAGATGATAAATGCTAGCTTCTCCCATGTTTTTCACGCCACATTTGATCACCTGTGATTGTGGCTTGAGATTAGGCGGAAATCCAACTCAAAATCTAATGTATAAAGTTATAACTAGCTAGAATCAAATGGATAAATGGATTAAATCAAGTGCTTGAGTTGTAAATTCAAAAAGTTCAATGTTCAATTTAATTTTTAAGTGATTTAAGTGCTGAAGTAAAGCTAGGCAAGCCCAACACCTAAGTGAAGTGTTTGGGTTGAGCACTAACATAGGCACAAATACTGTGAGCTAGGCAGGTCCAACACCTAAGTGAAGTGCTTGGTATCGAGCACTAGTATGCAGTAAATAATTTGAAGGAAGAAGTTGAAACTTGAAATTAATTGTTGTTAAAATCGGTCCTAGCTAGAACACGTAACGTACTGATCAAGAGGCGGATGAAGTTGAGTAGATAGCCACGTCACTTTTCCTAACTCCGCGTCCACATCATGGCTAGAGCTTAAAGTCTTTTTGATTAAAATAGGTGTTATTGTAATCAATAAATTATGATTAATTGTTTTGCCAAGAAACGAGCTTTATTAAAACCACTACTTGAAGTGTGCAGAAATTAGTAAGATCGAAAACTTGTTTGGTTGATGTTCTTGCATGTGTAGGTCACTTTTTCTACGTGGAACAGTCTAAACCAAATCGTTAGAATTGAATCTTAGCTTAATCTCGTGTCATTTGTGAATTTGAGTGTGTTCTACTTCAGTTTGCTTGAGGACAAGCAAAAGCTTTAGTGTGGGGTATTTGATGACACTCGATTTGACGTGATTTTCAGCCTCATTTAAGCGACATTTCCTTGCTTGAAACGTGGTTTAGGGGTAAAATAGCGAATATTCACTCAACTGCCCTATTTCCTACTGATTTGGTTACTTTGGCCCTTTTTGGGTTTATTTGATGGTTTTCTAGTGTTTTTGTGATAGCACATGTTTTTGCCGTCAAATACGTAGCCACGGACGTGTTCAAGACCTCAAGAAGTGAACCAGAATAAAACCAGAGTCAGAACCAAAATTCCAACTGCCCAGTACAAGGTTTTTGGGGAGAACCCAATAGAATTCTTGCCAAAAATATCTTAAGAAACTCACAGGCGGAGTGAGCTGAATTACACTAAAGTTTTCGGCGAAAAATATTAAAGTTTTCACCGAAAAGTTATGAAGAAATCGATGAAGGAAACAGCAGGCTTTGAACAAAAGTTTTCGAAAAAAACTTTATAAGTTTCGCCGAAAAGTTCCTTATTTTCCGAAGTAGAGTTGGAAACCCTAATCAATCCTATTTAAAGAGCTGCAGCGGCACAGGGAAGGGGGGACGGATTTTCTATGAAATATTCACACATTAGACTTTTGAGAGTCAGCCGACTCTAGGGTCGATAGATAGAGTTTAGAGAGAGTTTGAAGAATCGTGGAGAGATCGTGACGCCATCCTTCCACCTCGGAGAGCTCGGAGCTTAAAGTTGAAGATTCAGGAGATCGAAGCTTCGCCGGAGTCGTCAAAATTAGGTTTTTCAGTTCTTATCTGTTCTTCCTCTGTATGATGATTTCCTATGTTGCCTTTGATTCTTCTTTTATCATTATGAGTAGCTGAACTTGTAGAGCTTAGATTAGATGAACCCTAAGTGACCCAGGGCTTTAAAGCGGTCACAAATTGGCGGAAATTAGATTCGAAATTCAATCAGTTTCTCTTTGCATGGTTCTTTTGTTATTCACTATTTATGTTTCTTCTCTGGTTGATCGCCTAGATTAGGTTTGTGCAAGTTAGGGTTAGTCACTAGACAGTTCCTTGCTTTGGCGCATAAACTTTTCTTTCTTGATCACCTAGTTTAGATTCTTGTTAAGCTGAGGATAGTAGCGAACGTTCGCCTCACTTTAGAACATCAATTCAACCAATTAACCTATTCATTGGAGTGTGCCTTTCGTAGGAACCAATTAGGGTTAATCCGCTTCAAGAGTAACTCATTAATCATTAGTAATTGCACCAGTTAGTTCTTCCGTCGCAAGAAGCGAAAGCTCAGGCGATTAATTAATCTTGGTAGTTAGATCGGATAGAGCGGACATTCGCCAGTCTTAAACCTAAGGTGAAGGAGTTATGGTGGTGTATAGAAATTGATTGAATGAGAATTGAAAACCGCTAGTCTTGTGATCGCCAATGTTCTGGTAATCTTAGGGGGATTCAAAATCTAGCTCGTCTATGTTCCTGTTAGTCAACCTTTTTAATCTTTCTGTCTTTTATTTTCCTTTGTTTATTAGATTAGAAGTCGTGGAACTCACACCACGCACAACGTGTTTAAACTTGAGTAATTTGCCAACATATTTGAGTAGACAACAAGAAGAGACCTCGAGTAGAATACGATCTAGTCTACCTTGGTAGATTAGTTATTTGATACCACTAAAACTGCAACTATCAAATAGGCGCCGTTGCCGGGGACTCTTCTAATTGTTTGAAAGAAGAGTTGCAAATTATTCTTCTACCGTTCCATCTATCATCTATTTTTCCTCCATATATCCATGATTTACCTGGGTAGTGCTCTTGAGTTTTGAGATGCAGGATTACAGGTGGAATGACCAGTTCCAAGAGATGCTACATCAACAACAACAACGGACGGTGAGATTTGACTCCCTCTTTTATAAGATCTTTTCAATACTACAAACTCCTAATGCGGTGGACTTTGAGCTCGAGCAACCAAATCCACTAATAGAAGAATGCTCAAGAATTGTTCGAAGAAGAGCCAGAAGCTACACACCACCAACAAAATCACCAAAAGATGTATATACCGGCTCATCAGCATCGACAACAGACGTCAATAGTAGAATCCGCCTTGGATGATCTCATTTCGAAGCTAAAAGCTCATAACGCGGTGGATGTCAAGCTGAACAACCAAATCCACTAATGGAAGAAGATGCTCAAGAGCCGTACGAAGATGAACATGACAATCTCATCCATGACTACATCTGATGAAGAATCCCTAGCAGAAGTGGTTGATGAAGACAAAGAGCCGATCCATCCTGAAGTTGAAGTCGAAGAGGAGCACATAGAGATTGAGGAGAAACCCTTACCTACCCTTCCACCGAGCCAACCTGTAGATCAAGCCAGAGACAAGCACATGGAATGTAACAAGGTCATGGATTTAGAATTTCATACTCGATCCCGAGAGACATCTGGATGATCATCAGGTAGAGAAGATGGAGCTCATTGACCACGCCACGCCATACTACCTCTTTCCTCCTCCAGTAGGAGAATTCGAGAAGAACTGGTTATCCAACCAGAACCGCAATCTACTGTAGCACTACCGGTTACATCACCCTTCTGGAGTGCTACATGGCACTTAACCACCGGCCTTGAAGAAGACGATTGACTTCAAGGAACTTCTGAGTTGGGGTCCCTAACAGGTACCGTCCGGCTCAAGGACGTTAAAAGAGAGCGCTTCGTGGAGGCAACCCACGGCTGGAGTCCATTTTTTGAATTATTGAGTCAGTCTTTTTCGTCGTTTGAGTAGTTTCGGGGAACCAAAGTGTCAGTTTTTCTTTTAATTTTCGTCAGTTTTAATCTGTGTTTGTCAGGTCAAAAGTTTTCACCGAAAACTTTCAAGGTTTTCGGCGAAAAGTTTAGTCAAGCCTTCTGTCAGTGAGTTTTTATAGTAGTTTTCACCGAAAACTTCTAAAGTTTTCGGCGAGAACTTTAGTTTGTTCGAGTCTATTTTTCCAGTGGGTTTTTTAAAGTAGTTTTCGCTGAAAACTTCTTATGTTTTTGGCGAGAACTTTCAGGGAGTCAAAAAAATTTCGAAAACTTTTCAAAAACCAGAGTAAAAAACTTTTCAAAATTTCCCTTAACCGTCTTTGTTCGACTTTTATTCTGTGTGGATCCGAGACACTTGTCCCGGTATCCTTTTGATCTTTTTGTTGTTTTTGTTTTGTAGGAACTTGGGTAGCTACTCCGCTCTCCTCCGGACGCTCCGTGTTCATCCACTACACCGACCATCTCATTCCAGGTTCTCCGTATCTCTCTACTCTAGTTTAGTCTCGTGAGGACACAGAACCATTTAACTGTGGGGTAGGATTCTAGGAGTATGCATGATCATGCTTGATTTTCTGTGATTTCGTGGTTCAGTTTTGAAATTCTCTAGCATAAAATTTCTCAATTCTTGCCTTTTGATGTTAAATTGACTTCAATTTCTCACAATGACGTCTAGACTGTTCCACTTAGAACCTATAACCAACGTGTCGACACTGATATCAAATGAGTCTAGGTCAGAACAGATCATAAATCACTCTTGTAGTTGAAACTTGAATCAATTGAATTGTTTTGCTTGTTAATCACAAAGCTCGATAACACCATTCTAAGATGATAAATGCTAGCTTCTCCCATGTTTTTCACTCCACATTTGATCACCTGTGATTGTGGCTTGAGATTAGGTTGAAATCCAACTCAAAATCTAATGTATAAAGTTATAACTAGCTAGGATCAAATGGCTAAATGGATTAAATCAAGTGCTTGAGTTGTAAATTCAAAAAGTTCAATGTTCAATTTAATTTTTAAGTGATTTAAGTGCTGAAGTAAAGATAGGCAAGCCCAACACCTAAGTGAAGTGTTTGGGTTGAGCACTAGCATAGGCAGAAATACTGTGAGCTAGGTAGGTCCAACACCTAAGTGAAGTGCTTGGTATCAAGCACTAGTATGCAGTAAATAAATTGAAGGAAGAAGTTGAAACTTGAAATTAATTGTTGTTAAAATCGGTCCTAACTAGAACATGTAACTTACTGATCTAAAGGCGGATGAAGTCGAGTCGATAGCCACGTCACTTTTCCTACCTCCGCGTCTACATCATGGCTAGAGCTTAAAGTCTTTTTGATTAAAATAGGTGTTATCGTAGTCGATTAATTATGATTAATTGTTTTGCCAAGAAACGAGCTTTATTAAAACCACTACTTGAAGTGTGCAGAAATTAGTGAGATCAAAACCTGTTTGGTTGATGTTCTCGCATGTGTAGGTCACTTTTTCTACGTGGAACAGTCTAAACCAAATCGTTAGAATTGAATCTTAGCTTAATCTCGTGTCATTTGTGAATTTGAGTGTGTTCTACTTCAGTTTGCTTCAGGACAAGCAAAAGCTTTAGTGTGGGGTATTTGATGACACTCGATTTGACGTGATTTTCAGCCTCATTTAAGCAACATTTCCTTGCTTGAAACGTGGTTTTAGGGGTAAAATAGCGAATATTCACTCAACTGCCCTATTTCCTACCGATTTGGTTACTTTGGCCCTTTTTGGGTCTATTTGATGGTTTTCTAGTGTTTTTGTGATAGCACATGTTTTTGCCGTCAAATACGTAGCCACGGACGTGTTCAAGACATCAAGAAGTGAGCCGGAATAAAACCAGAGTCAGAACCAAAATTCCAACTGCCCAGTACAAGGTTTTCGGCGAGAACCCAACAGAATTCTTGCCAAAAATATCTTAAGAAACTCACAGGCGGAGTGAGCTGAATTACACTGAAGTTTTCGGCGAAAATGATTAAAGTTTTCACCGAAAGTTATGAAGAAATTGATGAAGGAAACAGAAGGCTTTGAACAAAAGTTTTCGGCCAAAACTTTATAAGTTTCACCGAAAAGTTCCTTATTTTCCGAAGCAGAGTTGGAAACCCTAATCAATCCTATGTAAAGAGCTGCAGCGGCACAGGGAAGGAGGGACGGTTTTTCTATCAAATATTCACACATTAGACTTTTGAGAGTCAGCCGACTCTAGGGTCGATAGATAGAGTTTAGACAGAGTTCAAAGAATCGTGGAGCGATCGTGACGCCATCCTTCCACCTCGGAGAGCTCGGAGCTTAAAGTTGAAGATTCAGGAGATCGAAGCTTCGCCGGAGTCGTCAAAATTAGGTTTTTCAGTTCTTATCTGTTCTTCCTCTGTATGATGATTTCTTGTGTTGCCTTTGATTCTTCTGTTATCATTATGAGTAGCTGAACTTGTAGAGCTTAGATTAGATGAACCCTAAGTGACCCAGGGCTTTAAAGCGGTCACAGATTGGCGGTAATTAGATTCAAAATTCAATCAGTTTCTCTTTGCATGGTTGTTTTGTTATTCACTGTTTATGTTTCTTCTCTGGTTGATCGCCTAGATTAGGTTTGTGCAAGTTAGGGTTAGTCACTAGACAGTTCCTTGCTTTGGCGCATAAACTTTTCTTTCTTGATCATCTAGTTTAGATTCTTGTTAAGCTGTGGATAGTAGCGAACGTTCGCCTCACTTTAGAACATCAATTCAACCAATTAACCTTTTCATTGGAGTGTGCCTTTCGTAGGAACCAGTTAGGGTTAATCCGCTTCAAGAGTAACTCATTAATCATTAGTAATTGCACCAATTAGTTGTTCCGTCGCAAGAAGCGAAAGCTCGGGCGGTTAATTAATCTTGGTAATTAGATCGGATAGAGCGAACGTTCGCCAGTCTTAAACCTAAGGTGAAGGAGTTATGGTGGTGTATAGAAATTGATTGAATGAGAATTGAAAACCGCTAGTCTTGTGATCGCCAATGTTCTGGTAATCTTAGGGGGATTTGAAATCTAGCTCATCTATGTTCCTGTTAGTCAACCTTTTTAATCTTTCTGTCTTTTATTTTCCTTTGTTTATTAGATTAGAAGTCGTGGAACTCACACCACGCACAACGTGTTTAAACTTCAGTAATTTACCAACATATTTGAGTAGACAACAAGAAGAGACCTCGAGTAGAATACGATCTAGTCTACCTTTGTAGATTAGTTATTTGATACCGCTAAAACTGCAGCTATCAGAGGGTTTCGGTACAAAGTGGTTCCCATCAACCGGATTCGAGTCTGTCGCGATTCTGTCCCTCCCAGACTACGTCGACAATGATATCCAGTACGTAGGTAAGTAATTTAATGTAATTATGTGTACTCTACTGTAACAACCGTCCCAAACTGACCCGGGTTCACCGTGGTCGAACCGGTTTGAGTGCTACTCGAAGATACAGCATTCAAATAAAGGAGTAAAAACGCAGCGAAAACAACTCTTCATTAAAAAGCTCAAAGACAATCGAAGGCCTTCATTACATAAAATCCGAAATTCGAAACCAAAACTCAAAACGAGTACGAATTTCCCAACCAAAGATGTCAACTGAAAATACAAACCTCAAAATAACGATCACTCCAAAGTAGCTTCCTAATCTTCACTTCACAACTCCAACCTGCAACTCTTCTGAACTTAACATCACACCTGAACTTCAACTGACTCTCCCTACCAAGCGAACCTGAAAAGAGAAACTAGGGGGATCAGTTTCCTAATGAAACTGAGTGAACCCACTAGGTTTAACTATGCACCGAACCTAGCCTAGGAGCGATCCCAACTCCACACACAAACAAGAGCAGAATCTGACACAGCCAATCTCATTTTAATTCCTAACATGCTACTAGGTGATCACATAAGTTCAATCTGAAATCAACATCCTCAATTCACAAAAGCATCAATATAACAAAGGCAATCATTCAATCGATTCAGCATCACACCCATACATATAGCTCAACCTGAGAAACACCACTCATACAGTTCAATATCAAGAGCATCATAATTCACTAGTCATTTCAATCGTCACACAACAATCATACACAATTGCCTTACCCACAATCCTAAATTACATTTCAGTCTGCTAAGTGAGTTATTAGGCATCTTTCCATATTAACAGTTCATAGTCCATAACACCATCCAACACCTAAACCATTCACATCAATCCACAGCTTAGTACAATGACACCATTCAGTTACAGATCAATCCAACATAGACCACAACACAACACAAGGCACCTCACGTCCACATTCAATGCACACACACACACATTAATCACACATGAATCTTATTTCACAGACACTCACAAACACGCATACACCACCTCACATAACCAAGCATCCTCATCACTAACACATACCACACAATCATTGATCTATGTGAGTTAATTAGGCGTCATAAGGAGTTGTTCCCCCGCTACCCCGCCGGCCTTCACATCATCCAGACGCATCCATAAAGGATCCTTCCCCGAAGGAGTATACCAACAGACGCATCCATAAAGGATCCTTCCACGAAGGAGAACGACAACCGACCTTGTAACCCAACCAAGGGATTCACCCCAATGAAGCGGACTCAATCTCAACCAGTATTTCGGGTGGGGTAACGTTGGCTCCTTCCAGTTCTATCATTTAAATTCCATTTAATGTGACCACAACAATCATACTCTAATGCAACCACAATAATCACACTCATCCGCAAAACAGTTCCATTCCACCACAAATTCATTTCACAATTCCGATTGCACTTCCCAATTCCACTGTACAACTCCACTACAAAAATTACACATCACAATACCACAACACAATCCCACATCATGATTCCACAACACAATTCCATGTTCTAGTTCCATGCACCAATTCTATGTTCCAATTCCAGCATATAATTCTAGTCTAACCACAATCGGCAATAATAGATACAATCATAGAAATTCATCGCATCCAACCCCATCTCACATTTCTAGATCAAATACATTAGCTATCATCTTATATCCCAATCCCCACATCACACATAGATCATCACAATCATCATACATCAATCACAAGATAGTTATTCAGTTTTACTCTCATAGGTTCATGCATGACCTAATTCCGTTCGAAGTCTATTAAACTCCTCACTCCCATTTCTAGCCACCTAGTTAACCATACAGTCACACTAGTCAATCACACCTATAGACAAGTCAGTCATCCACTCAAACAAGTGAACTCAACGCCACATAACATCAACAATCGCAACAACACCAATTTACCATTCAACTCTCCAGTTCAAGCATTCCTAGATTAAACCACATAATCTACCAAGTTCACAAGTTTCATCTAACACGATTCCTAGCCACAATTCGTCCAATTCCGACATCCTCATTCTTCTCTACCATTTACCAATCCACATTCAAGAATCCAACCTTACTACGATAACCAAAAGACACAGTATCAATCACCATCACTCACAACGTCAATTTCACTCAAATCAATCATACAACACCAATTCAGCTAGTTCATGCAATCGCACCACCCAATTCCATTCACCAATTCCATTCACCAATTCCATTCACTAATTCCATTCACCAATTCTCTTAACCAATTCCATAAGTCAATTCCACCTACTGATTCTATTGTCCAATTCCATACCTACATTCCCTACCAATTCCAGTAGCCAGTTCTAAGTCATAGTCTACCACCTTAAACACATTAACAACCACCTTCACACGCATCATCAATTCTACCTAAAAGGCACGTTGCATAATTCATACATCAACACCTAGCATCATCTCAATCCCAACATTACATAAACCAACACAATCCAAATCATTCAGTAATCCCACATCACACATAACCACACATCACAAGACATTCAACGCCTCCCACGGCACAAACAGTGTAAGATTAAACGGCTAACTCACCGGCCACCCCCACCTGCAAGCACAGGGGAAGCCATGTCATGAGTCGTAGGGTTACCCTCCTGTACGTCCTTAATTGGACAACCCCACATTGGTGGAGCCATCCATCTGTTCATCAATTAAGTGTGACCCCACATTGGCAGGACCACCCTCCTGCAACCACAGATTAACAATTCCAAGTAGAAAAACACTTACAACATCATACCCCAACCCTCCTACACTCTTCACTACATCCAATCCATTAATCATCAAGGTTAATCTTTCCCCCATTCATGGCACATAACAAACAGCCCGCTATCATCACACAATTCATCATATCAACAAGCATACAGAAACCACCAATCATCACAAATATACAGCAATCAATCGAAGAACAAAATGCCCTTTTACTCTCTTCTAATTCATGCAATCCTATGTTCATCTATGTTTAAATTGCAACTCCTCACACCGACCATACTACCTATCATACGCTAAACCCTCACCTGACAAGAAGACGAGGCTCTAAAACAACTCCCGGAACCCGAACCGCCAAGTTCTACAACTCCAAACTCGTAGCTCTTCCTTCTGCCACTGACAGCACCTCGATCGGAAATACCCAGAACCACGACAAGCAATCTCTTCCTCTCGTCACCACAAATGCGTAGCAAGAAACGGATCATAAATCGGAGCTCTACAACTCCCGGAATCAAGGATTAAAGCTAAGGGGGGTTTTTGGTTCGTCAAAAGGATTTTCGGGGAAAGAGAAAGAAGGGAATGTTGTGAATTTCCGTGAAAATCAGCTATTTATGGTCAGGCCACGATACACGGCGTGTATCATGATACACGGCGTGTATTGTAATACACGGCCATGCATCATGGTCTGCCCACCTTGACAAATTTTGCGTACTCGCTTGTATCTTCGACCCGACTCAACTATGAACATCCCGAACTTCGATGGGGCCTCAAGAACATTGTTTCCAATGTCTAAAACACTCAAACTCGAGTTCCAAACCGTTCGGTTGGGCGGGGATGTTACATCTACGTTGATAGCACCAAAATTATTATCTACCGTAATTGGGAAATTCTTGTGGTCTTTGCAAACATCACTGGGTGCGTGAAGGTGGTTAAAACGGGCACGAACCAGTGGTACGAACGGCGGCGAAGTGGCTGCTCATTGAGAGGACACCCTAATCCTGTGAAACCCCAATATGGATCAAGGCGCCAAAGAAAGACTTTGCGAAATGTCCCTGGAACTATTCAGGCTGAGAGAGATGGAGTCGGAGGCACCTGTTATCCTTGCATTCACAGCGATGAAGGTGACATGGGATCCATGTATTAGAATTACATACGTAGTTCACTTTCTTTGTCTAGCAAATTGTTAACTTCATGCATGCACACCAGGGCTGGTGGTAGGATACGGAGCATTAGTAGGGGCGAATATCGTGTTTAAACCTACGGATTCCGTTGATGTAATCAAGGGGGAGTACAACCATTTGTTCTCTGACTACTACCACCAGTAAGTTAATAACTATTTGTTTACTGACTACTACAACTACTATTAGACAGATATAATGTAGGTTCGGTTTAGGTAATAACATAGTTTATTCATCGTCAACAATTTGTACATATTCGCGTACCTACATTTGCCGATTTCGGTGACCAAAGACCTAACTCGATGGCCCAACGAAACATTGACCTACCCTCTACCCAGGCAGTCTCAACTGGATGACATCCCAATTGAAGATGGATGGAGCCCACATGCCAGAATGGTACGTAACATTCGTTGTAATTGAACTAGAGGACAAGTGCATCAATAAGCCAAACTATTCCTTTGTGTGCAGATATCGGTCTGACTGTGTGTGACAGTAGAGTCTATCACGGGGAGGCCAGATGGGACGCCTACGTGGGTATCCCTGGGAATGAATTTTCGGGATGAGTCGGGGGAGAGGCACTTATGGGCAACATCGCTTGTACTATCTTCACTGTTGGAGTGCAACCCAGAATAGTTTGTGGAAATGGACGAGCTTACCAGGGAGGCAGTGTAGAGGAAGCTAAATGGTCGTCGTGTTACTATGCTGGTGGACTGTGAATTTGATGGTATTGTTGGTAAGGCTGTTTTCCATAGGGACTACTTCGCTTCATTTTAAGGATTCATGTGGATCAGGGACGTGTTGAACAAGGAGGACGTCTGGGTGGGGTTGAATTAGTGGGGGGTTTAAAACTTTGTGTTGTTATTTGAGATGTTTGCATATTTAAAGTTTGCATAACTATCTGTTGTTATTTACTGGAAGACTTAATTAATGGGGTTGCGTATCGAATGCTTCTCTGCTTAACAGAGGTTCTCGTAACATTTAACTCCAGTTTAGGCTTAGTACCAACTAGGTGCAGTGTTAATTTAAGGTAGTAAGTTAACAATATACGTTGGGTATATATGAGGTTCATGTAGCAGAAAGCTATTGTTTTCAGTAAGCGATCATTGTCCTGTAATGAGCAAGTACACTTTTTTTAGGGTCAGTTCAAGTTGGGTAAGTGAACAGTAAACGAAGGTAAAAACTTGATAAATCTCAAGTAACTGTCGAACCAAACAATTGTGAATCGTTGCAAACTTTAAATCGCGAGTACATTGTTTAGTTACAAAAATAAAAAGTGCAATCTTTCCACTACCACGTGTTTACTACTTGGAATCACCAACCTCCTTTGTCGGCTTCATAATCTCCTCAACAAACGCATCCAGCAATTTTATGCCTTCCTTCACGACGTTCGACATGCCATAACAAATCTTTGATGGATGGTAGAACCCAACACTCGTTCACGAAATCAGCCATGTAATGGACCAGGCGTCTGAAAGCTTCCTTGTAACACAGATTCTTTAGGAAGTCTTCTCGGCATTCCAAACTGTTTAGGATCACCTTATCCCTCATTTTCAAGTCGAGTACGTACACGTAGTAGTGCTAAAAATCTCAACCACCATAGAATGGGAAGAGAAACTACAGTTACAATGGATAATACGAGCAAGTTGCAAGTGAACGAGGAACATACACACAGTATGATGCCAGATAACCTACCGTTTCACACTTGCTGAAGTTCTAGCCCTACAGGCATGGAACCTTGCTTGCACTGGTCGCATCTCTAATTGTGCTGCAAACTATTGTTTCAACGCAACCGATACTTTTCAATTTGCTACAACTTGTTTCACAGCAAACTACTACGAAGGCACGAAGTTAACCCCCATAAATCATACAACAAAGGACTACGTAATGAAACTCTAAGTCAGGGTATGTAAATAGTATGGAATCCTTAGAGCTAGAGATGCAGGGAAGCAAAACCGTGTCAGGTGACTGTGTGTAGCAATGTTCTCCTTGTTGAACATATGGCTGCACGAGGTCATCAAGGCCAGGTTGATGCGACCTCTTGCCTCGAAGGAATTCACCTGGAAGCCCACCAGCACGTTTCCTTTTTTAGGGAATACACACACCTTGGAATTCTTGCACACAATAAAATAACACTAACAGGCCTGGTCATAACTGGTTAACATGTTCGGGCACAATAATACTAAGTAGATAGTGTGACATACTTTGGCAGTCTTATTTTGTTGGTGAGGAAGTCCACAAACTTGTTCTGCTCGGGGGTGAGAGTATGATGTGAACTCCTCCTCCCTAAATCACCCTTGCTGGTCTTCATTACAATTTCCCTGGCTACTGTGCAAAACCAGAGTGGTAGACGACTTTGGCTCCACCACATCGTCTATGCTCTCTTTCCCTTTGTTATCTCCCCTCTTTGTCCTTGTCCTGTTGTAATGCTAACTCTGCCCTAAACATTTCTTGGCTTCCTTCTCTCTTTTCTTACCCTTGTCATCTGCATCTTCCACGTTCAACTCCTCTGTTTGGGGGTTGCCATCTTCCCGGTCATCTTCATTTTCCTTGGTCTCCTCCTCATCAACATCATCGTCATTGTCATCTTCATCGTAGTCTTCATCGTCATCATCCTCGTCATTGTCATCGTCTTCCTCCTCTCATTCAGCTTCAGCATGTGTTCCCTCAGTCCCTTCATCATACTTGTTCTCATCATCGCCATCAGCATGTGATATCCTTGCATGTTCTTCAGCTTTGTCCAAGCCAATGGATTGGCCTTCGGAACGGGATCAATGACTTCTGCAGCTACTCGCATCATTATCCGTCCATATATTTCAGTCGTGCAGCCCACTGGTCACACCTGGCCTTCTGACTGCGAATGGACGCCTTCAACGATGTGAGTAGCGCACGGTCTTCCACTAGTTGCTGGAATCCTAGCTCCCTTAACATCTCAAGCTAATATGAATCAAATACACCTTGAGTAAACATATAGTACGAATAATGTAATATGTCAGTACGCACTATGTACATGTTAGCACAGTATACATATTGAATTACTAATCTGGTCGTGGTTTGTGGCTGCATTAGCGAGGATGATGTACTCGTCCTTCAAGTCAAATTTGACACCCAATTCCCTGTCGTAGTCGTGCCCGCCATCGTCGCTACCAGAGTTCATTCCTATTCCCCGGATGTCAATTTTGAATTCATTCTTCTTCATCGGCTTATGCACCTCTGTTTGTGTCCGGAACTGGAAGGAGAATGTGTCATCGGCATTATGCAGCTCTTCTTTGGCCTCTTATATGTTTGCTTCGATCTAGAAAGAACATGTAGGCTGCTCCTCGGCTCATAGATTCTCCATCACAGTCATGTCGAGCAAGTGAATCTGCATTTACAAAGAAAGTATCAACACAGTGCCCAGACGCATACATACCAAAGGTGGGGTCATGGATTGAAGATACCACAACAAAATTGTAATCTCCGACCAGGTGTGGACCACTTGTTGCCCCAGTTGTATTTGCTGACGTCCTTGGCCGTTCCGGTCAGGTAACGGGCGTACCCCAAGTTCACGAAGAAATTACTGTCCACAGCCAACAGCTCACCCAAAGCAATCAGTATGTAAAGTTTCGCGTAGGCACTGAGATATTTTATATATTCAATTAAGGCATACAGGTCCTAGTGTCGATGATCTTCTTCCGTGTTTAAGACTCAACGAGCCCGATCTGACGCTTAAGCGTGCTCTGTTCCTTAGGTCCACATTTTTTTGGATTTACATTCTTCTCGTCAGTAGGTAGGCCATAAACCCTACCAACATCAGAAGCCTCCAAGCTCAAAAACTGACCGCCGATCCTGAACTTCTTTTCATCAAGGTCAAATGAATCAATCAACATGGCTACGAGCTCTTTGTCTACGACCTGCACTTGGACCTCCATCAATCCGTGAAAATTTGCATCGAACAAGAATTGCTTCACGATGGACCCCATTTTCCAAGCCTCGATTTTGTTGTTGAGGGACAGTAAATGATTAATTTTGCACCAAAATGGCACCACTTTGCTTGATTCTGAGTTACTTCCTGCCTCCTCGAGCGATGATTCTTGCTCGTATCACAGACCAAGTATTCATTCAGATATAAACTTAGTCAAAGACAAATTAGATTTTAGTAAAGTCCAAGTATATAGTATAAGTTAGGCAACATGCAGACATTGATGGCAGAAGACTTACTGGATTCTCAGTTTGTTTCGGCGAGGGTCGGACGACCTCTTTTGGATGTTTGCTCTTCGCCATTGCTATTTAAAGGTTCTTCGAGGTGGTAAGCCAGCTACAACTCACCGGCAACAAAGATAAGGATCTTCAAGATGCGGGATTTGAGTAGCCCAAATCCAGATGGGGGATTGAAGATGGACCTAGATTAGGTTTTTTAGGGAGTTAAACGGTTTTGGTGGAGGGAACTACCGTGTCTTCACCTTCAATCAAGTCAAAATTTTCAAATTCAAAATTTTCAAACTCCAAACTCGTATACGGCCAATTAATTCAGCCAGCAGAAATTAAATAAAGCAAGAAAATTATTTTAAAAATTGGTAAAGGTATTGACGCCGCTGACACAGAGGCCCCCGCCCAAAGCCTCCCCCACCAGCCATTGATTGAATCGGGTGATGTTGATGCTCGCTCCACCACGGCGAACTGAATAAGGGGCCAACACCAAAAAAAAATTGCAGGCTCAAAGCCGAACCAAGCCCCCTCCTTCCTTTGCATATCTCGCCGGGCTGAAGCCCTCTCCCACTCCTGTCAATGACTCGAGCCTGAGCCCATTGTCCTCTCCCAACATAGATATTGGCGCCAACCTAAGGAGTTGGGCTTGAGCCCAACGCCCATCCCTTGTTCCTCTTCTTCTTTACTTCTCGGCCCCATGATGGGCTCTAGCCCCCTAGTGCATTAGCTAGGGCCGCTGCACTCCTTCTCCCGGTAATGAACTCTTCGGCCCTTTGGCCTTGAGTCATGGGTCAAATGGTTGGGCCGAGTTAACTTGGTTCGGCCAAATAAGTTAGAACCCTGACCGAACGGTTAACTCAAACTCTGTTAACTCAAGTAGTCTAGTTTCCATCGATTGGGGTAAAATAAATCCGTAAATTAATTAATATAATTCGAATTAAATTACACCAATCCTTAACCAACGAGTAACTGATGAACCTCGTCGTTGTGCTGGTTCAATCAAATACTACTAAGCTAGGAAAGCTAGGGTAGATCGTATTCCACGGGTCTTCTAATGATCGATTACTCAAATAAGCTGGCAAATTACTCAGGTTAAACACTTCGTGCGTGGTGTGAGTTCCATGACTTCTAATTCTAAGAAATGCAGGGAAATTAAAAATTGAAACTGAAAACAGATTGGAAATTAGGGTTGAAAAAAAGATGACAGACGAACTTAGACTTCGAATCCCCTTCGTTCACCAGAGCATAGGCAATCAACAGATCAGCGGATTTCAATTCTCATTCAATCAATTCTAAGACACCACCATAACTCCTGACCCTTAGGTTTAAGACCGGTGAACGTTCGCTCTATCCGTTCTAACTACCAAGATTAATTAGCCGCCCGGGTACGGTCGCCTCTCGCAATGACTTAACTTAACTGGTGGATTTACTAACGATTTATGAGTTACTCTTGCAGTGGATTAACCCTAATCGTTTCCTACGAAAGGCACACTCCAATTATAAGGTTAATTGTTCAATTTGATGTTTTAAAGTAAGGCGAGCGTTTGCTTCTATCCTTAGCTTAACAAGAATCTAATCTAGGTGATCAATCCAGACAAGAAACATGAACATTGAAGAACAAATCAAACATGAAAGAGAAACTAACTGAACTTCGAATCTAATCACCGCCGATCCGTGACCGCTTTATAGCCCTGGGTCACTTAGGGTTCATCTAGTCTAAGCTCTAAGAGTTTAGCTACTCATGTTTTTCACAAAAGAATCAAAGACAAAGATAGAATTCATCATACAGAGGAAGAACAGAAAAGGATCTGAAAAACCTAATTGAGACGACTCCGGCAGAACTTCAATCTTACGGTAAACTGCAATCCTAGCTCCGAGTGTCCGAGATGGAAGGGATGGCGTCACGATCTCTTCCTGGCTCTTCGGACTCTAACTCTGCTCCAAAACTTGAGAGAATTCTGAAGTAATCGGTATTAGTTGGAAATATTATTCTGAAAAAGTATATCTTGATTTGGGCCGCCTGTTAAGTATTTATACTTAACCCTAATATCGCCAGTTTTTAACTGATATTTTCGCCGAAAATGTGAAGAGATTTTTGGCAAAAATCTCTTTGTAAAATGACTGAACGCCGGCTGCTTTTCTTCTGTGGTTTTTGGTCCAACAGTTCTCGGCGAAAACTTAGTGTTTTCGCCGAAAACATCCTTCGGTTGACATCAGTGGATTTGTGCTAGGGTTTTCGCCGAAAACACTAAGGGATTTTCGGCGAAAACTTTAGTGTAAACCGGAATAGGAATTGGTTCGACTTGATTGGCTCCTTGGATCGATTCCGGTGCGATTCCTCGAGGTTCCAATGCCTTAGACACGTCCTTGGCTACTTATTTGACGGCACAAACTTGTGCTAACATAACTAGAAAACCATCAAATAGACCCGAAATGGGCCAAAGTAACACAAATGGCACGAGATAGAGCAATTGATTGAATATTCGTTATTCAACCCTAAAAACCATGTCTTAAGCAACGAAATGTCGCTTAAATGAGGCTGATAATCACGTCAAATCGAGTGTCATCAGTAACCAAGACAAACTTTAATTCTAACTGGTTAAATAGAATTGGGATGTTCTAGTGCCACGGTAGGACACGATCGAATTAAGCTTAGCAATCATAAAAATCAAAAGTCAACAAAAGTCAAAATAGGTCAACTTGGGATCTAAGGGTGGAAAAAGGATTGGAACTCGAGATAGTAAGGATCCATCAAAGTCATCCTAGGGTTCTAGGTTAGTTAACGAGAAAACTTGGTAGTTGAAATCATAGAAACGAACTCAACAACCTTCAATCAACCAAAGACATTTCATCCAACACGGTATTGGTGGGGGATGGGGTGCGCCCATGGGCAAAAAAAATTGGTGTTTCGGTCAAAATGTTGGTGTTTCAGCAAGGGCACTACAAAAAAAAACAAGTATTTAGCGTCAGTTAGACCCAACACGCCAGAAATTATCATTTGATTATTAGTTTGTTATTTTACAGGTTAAATGTCGGATTAGGTCAGGTTTGGTTACATAAAATGAATCAACACTTTATATATTTTCTATACTTGAGATCAACACTCACTTTGGTCAAACATTCAATTAATAGATTAGCTTTTCCTTCCTTGATTTTCGGTAGCAACTTTTCCTAGATCAATTTCGGATTTAGTGTGGTGACATATTTTAGATTATGTCTTATAGACATAATCCATAAGAGCGATAGGATCTTCAATTATCCCATCCAAGGGTGGAGGGTAAATATTAAGACGTCGTTTTCCGCGTAAAATTTGAATTATGGAGGGATTGGACAATTCCACCGCAATTGAATTCAAGAGGTATTGCTTCTTATCCCGGAATTGAACTCCTTGTTTTCCGTACAATTCACAGATGGTATTCAAATACTTAATTACATGAAATTGCTTCTCTGCCCTTGATTTTATCATATTATTACAAAATTGTCTCATCTAAAATAATGTGGCGGTAAATTAAAATTTTCCTCGCCTTTCTCATTTTTTCAATGCTTATTATGTTCCCGCTAGAATTATTGGATCAATTTTCCTGCCATTTTCAATTATCATTGCTTATTATCAAATTTATTTCATGAACTGTATTTTGGGATGATTATGATGATCAATTGTTTTGGATGATATTGGGAGGTTTCAAGCAGGTAGCTTCACATAAACAACAACATATTACTTATTACAATAAAATATTAATATAATTGGTTGCTATCATGCAAATATTATAGGTTCAAGAATAATTAAAGGAAAATGTGACTTGTTCTCCAAACAACTAATAGAATAAATTGAATGTAAAAATATGAAACAAATTCGATGTGTAGCATCAAGCAAAAATATCCAAATTAAAATTCAAAACAATCATCGACGTTGCACCCCTCATTCAATTGAACTTACCAACATCATCCAAGTAGACAAAGGATGAATTGCTTCTGATCTTCTCCTTCCAGGTTGAAGAATATTTCTAGCATACTACCGTCCTTCCCAAGGCTCACAGTTGCAGCCCAAATCTGCTTGTCAGAAAGACCTTCTACCTTCCGCAACTCCTAATACATCATGGACCTTTGCTTATGGACGGTATTTGCTTCCTCCACCATTGACTCTAGAGAATTGATTGTCTTCAGGATCATTGGCTTCAATTCTGCAATTTCACTTCCAACTTGACTACTTGAGCGACGAGTTTTCTTAGCCCGGTTAGTAGCCTCAGGAGGAATGGCCTCGGATGGGGCATCCTTATCAACAGGCATTGGGGGGTTGGACTGATCATTTGTTGTAGGCGTTGGAGGAGTAGATTATTCTCTGGCGCGCTTATCCATTGGAGTTGGAGGGCTGGATTCGTCATCCCCAAAATGGGTATTCTTTCAACTTAACACCAGGTTCTTCTGTACCTCAATGGTAGGATATCCGTTCTCCAATTCTTCCATCCCAATAGCACTTTCACCAGTTGCTCGGACCTTGTCGAATACCTTTGCCAACACATCATAAGAAGGAAAGGTTACCCGATTCAGCTTAGCACAATGACTGTGTTTCTGCATGACGAAAAAAACCATAAGCAATTTAGCATGTATTTGCAATGACATATACTTAACCATATTATCCATTTTCTTACCGCAACGTAGTCAGCATAAGAAGTTTCATCAAGAATGACCATTTTCTTCGTGTCATCCCATCCTTACCACTCAACCCGCGAAACTCTTGTAGCGCCAGAAATTTTTCCTTTAGTGTTTTGTATCGGGAAATGATGTTCGGGTCAGCCTTCACCCCACATCCTGGTCTCTTGTTCCATTAATCATTCAAATTCTTTAGTAAGCACCACTGGCGAACTTTCTTTTCGCATCAATTTTCTTATCTTCAGCACACTGGCGAACTTTCCTTTCGCATTAATTTTCTTAGCTTCAGCAAGAATGTTGATACACTGAACAAGAACCTGATCAAGATCTTCATTCCATGGGAAGTACTTTCGTCCTATTTCCCCATTGTCATCCTCTTTCCTTTTTCTTCCCATGGCTGCAATGAAAGTACATATTCAAGACGCAATCAACATAACAAATTGACATTCATAGTTGCAATAATTAAGCAAAAACAATTAAATTATTGAAGCAACTAAATTTTCGTTTGCTAACGTCTAAAACAAATCACACCACCCAATGTCATGATCCAAAGCGAAGAACAAAAAAATAAAAATAAAAGAACTAGATCAACGATAGTAGCAATATAAAAATCATCAACGCCTAGGTCTATTATCCCACATTTCTTGAGCTTTATTAGACCTAAAGTTTGTCCACTCTAGAGTTGGCTGCATAGAAGATATAACTTCTTCCATTTGTTCAACAGGGATGGTTGATTCCGTTGATGAAGTTCGCACGTAGGCTATTTCTATACCGTCAACACCCATTTCTTGCTTGATGAAATTATGAATTAGGCAGCAAGCATGAACCATCCTTGCCACGACATCAAGAGAGAACTAGGTTGTGTCACGTAAAATCGCCCATCTCATCTTCAACAAATCAAATGCCATCTCAATGACATTTCTTGAACTTGAATGCTTCATGTTATAATATTCCTCAGGTGTGTTTGGCTGATTGTTACCCACTCTTTCAGATGGTATCTTTGACCCCTAAATGGTGTAAAAAAACCTTCACAGTTTGCATAGCCGGCATCACAAAGATAGTAGAAACCTAATGGAAGACGGTTAGGATTATTAGGTAAATATCTAGTATAAAATCTATGAAGGGGAACATTTGAAAGTTGTTTGATTACTGATGACACTCGATTTGACGTGATTATCAGCCTCATTTAAGCGACATTTCATTGCTTAAGACACGGTTTTTAGGGTAGAATAACGAATATTCAATCAATTGCCCTATCTCGTGCCATTTGTGTTACTTTGGCCCGTTTCGGGTCTATTTGATGGTTTTCTAGAGTTTCTACGTTAGCACAGGTTTTTGCCGTCAAATAAGTATCCAAGGACGTGTCTAAGGGTTGGAACCTCGAGGAATCGCACCGGAATCGATCCAAGGAGCCAACCAAGTCAAACAAATTCTTGCCCCGGTTTACAAAGGAGTTTTCGCCGAAAATCCCTTAGTGTTTTCGGCGAAAATGCATGAACAAATCCACTAGAGCTTAACCAAAGAAGTTTTCGGCGAAAACATGAAGTTTTTGCCGAAAACCATCAGTCCGAAAACCACAGAAGAATTCAGCCGGCGGACAACCTATTTTGTGAAGGAATTTTCGTCGAAAATTCCTTAATATTTTCGCCGAAAATATCAGTTAAAATCCGGCGGTATTAGGGTTAAGTATAAATACTTAACCGGTGGCCCAAAATCACATATACTTTTCATAATCATAATTTCCAACTAATACCAAATACTTCAAGGATTCTCAAGAGTTCTGAAGGAGAGTTTAGAGTTCGAAGAGCCGGAAAGAGATCGTGACGCCATCCCTTCCATCTCGGGGACTCGGAGCTAGGATTGCAGTCTACAGGAAGATCGAAGTTCTGCAGGAGTCGTCTTCATTAGGTTTTTCAGATACTTTTATGTTCTTCCTTTGTATGATGAACTCTTTCTTTGTCTTTGATTCTTTTGTGATGAACATGAGTAGCTAAACTCTTAGAGCTTATACTAGATGAACCCTAAGTGACCCAGGGCTTTAAAGCGGTCACGGATCGGCGGTGATTAGATTCGAAGTTCAATCAGTTTCTCTTTCATGTTTGGTTTGTTATTCGTCGTTTATGTTTCTTGTCTGGATTGATCACCTAGATTAGATTCTGGTTAAGCTAAGGATAGAAGCGAACGCTCGCCTTACTTTAGGACATCAAATTGAACAATTAACCTTATAATTGGAGTGTGCCTTTCGTAGGAACCGGTTAGGGTTAATCCACTGCCAGAGTAACTCATAAATCCTTAGTAATTCCACCAGTTAAGTTAAGTCGTTGCAAGAGGCGACCGTACCCGGGCGGCTAATTAATCTTGGTAGCTAGAACGAATAGAGTGAACGTTCGCCGGTCTTAAACCTAAGGGTTAGGAGTTATGGTGGTGTCTTAGAATTGATTGAATGAGAATTGAAATCCGCTGATCTGTTGATTGCCTATGCTCTGGTGAACGAAGGGGGATTCGAAGTCTAAGTTCGTCTGTCATCTCTGTTTTCAACCCTAATTTCCAATCTGTTTTTAGTTTCAATTTTTAATTTCTCTGCATTTCTTAGAATTAGAAGTCGTGGAACTCACACCACGCACAAAGTGTTTAATCTGAGTAATTTGCTAGCTTATTTGAGTAGTCGATCATTAGAAGGTCCGTGGAATACGATCTACCCTAGCTTTTGTCAGCTTTGTTAGTTATTTGTTTGAACCAGCACAACGACGGGTTCATCAAATTGGCGCCATTGCCGGGGACTTCTTTTGATTGGTTGAAAGAAGAACTGGCAATTTATTCTTCTACTTTCCATCTTTCATTTTTCCACCCACTTCGATTTTACACTGGTTTTGTTTTTTTTTGTTATTTGTAGGTTGTTCACAGGTGTATGCATCGCCGCCCTTAGACTCGCTCTCAAACCGACAATGGCTAAGAGTATAGAGAGACCAAGCAGTTCTGCTCCACCTCGACAATCACAGATTCAAAGGAGAAGCAGAACCAATCCACCTCCATCCGTCACTCCGATTAAGATCGAGGAACTGAAGGAGAGTTCCTCATCTTCACCTTTACCGTCACCTTCATCCATTTCATACACCGAGTCACTTTCACCTCCTCCATCTCCTACCATGACTGATCAATTACCACCACCACCACCCACCCGGCAAAATCCACCACCACCGCCTGCACAGAAGAGTCTAGCTGACTACAACAAGCCGAGGCGACTAGCGTTCGATCTGCCATTGCTGTGCCGCGCGTTGAAGGAGATCCTGACTATGAGATCAAGATTCCATTCTTGACTATGATCTCTAGGGATCTACAGTTTGAAGGCAGTCCACTAGACAATCCGTGCACACATCTGGCGGATTTCCTTGATCTCTGCAGCACTTTCAAGAGCGGAAATCTCGACAAGAACACTCTTTGCTTGAGAGCTTTCCCGTTCTCTCTGAAAGGCGCAGCCAAGAGGTGGCTTACTAGCAAACCACCTGGATATTACATGACTGGGATACTCTGGGTTAGGACTTCGTTGAAGAATACTTCCCTCCTGCCAGAACAACAGCCATCAAAGACAACATCGCCAGATTCTCCCAGAAAGAAGGAGAAAGCTTATACGATACTTGGAATCGATTCCAAGAACTTCTCTACAACTATCCTCATCATGGATTCGAGCAGAGGCAGTTAGCCGAAATCTTTGCTCGAGGTCTTAAGAAGAGTCTGCCAAGTGGGTCAATTCTCTAGCTGAAGGGGATTGCACTACACTTACACCTGAAGCTACTCTTCTTCATTTTCAAACTGTGCTTCCAAGTCGAGGAACTGGGAGCGACAATCAGAAGGATCAAGGAGCAAGCTCGATCTTGAAGCTACTATCAAGGCAGAAGTAGAGAAGCATCTGTAGAAGTCTTCTACACCAATCAAACCGCCGGCAACTTCTGTCTATGTTGCTGATTGCGAATGGTGTGGAGCTTGTGCGCATAATGGAGACCGTTGCTAGAATTTTGGTAAGACAGAAGTCTGGTCCACCGAAGAGGTAAATTTCGTTCAACAAGGCTTTGTTAACAATCAAAATGGTTATGCTGGCTACCGCAACTTCAGGCAGCAAGGGAACTACCAAGACAGACCTCCCTACAATAATGGCGCCAACCATAACTAGAACCAGAATAACCGCCCTGCTGGTCCAGCTCAGGATCAGAAGCCTAACCATCCACCAGGAGGTGTCTATCAGCCGCCACACCGTAATCGGGTAACTATGGAACTGCTCCTGGCAATCGCCAGAACCAATATTTGAATAACACCTATACAGGTCATGACAGTCAGTTCAAAGCTCAAGCTCTTTCTCAAATCAAGAACAGATAGCAGCCGGTCAAAGAATTGAGCAGGCTGTGAACAACATCTCGAGCATGCTAGCATCTGGTCAACCATTTGGCCAACTTCCGAGCCAGACAGAGCCGAATCCAGAGAAAGGAACAAGCTAAGATGGTATCTGTTAAAAAGTTTACAAGCTTATCTGCTGACGCTTTTTCTGTTTTACTCAGGATCGCTGAAACTCCAGAGAAGAAGGAAGCACTAAAAATGGCGCCTAAGGAGGATGATCCTCCTCTTGCACCGTACTATGTGAAGCCCTGTTTCAAGAGCATTGCTGCCAAATGAAAGGATCGAGACTGACATAAAGGGGAATAAAGAAGGATATCCTGATGCTCGTAGCACGAAACCCTCCTCTCCATATCCAGCTAAGTGTCCTGATCCTGGTTCTTTCACTCTACCTCTTGTCATTAATGATGTTGAGATAGAACGTTGTTTGGTTGATCTTGGCCGTCTGTTAATGTTATGCCTATGAGTCTGTATGAAAAATTGAACCTAGGAGAACTTGAACCACCTAGCATGCAACTTGTCTTTGCTGATAGATCACTTAAAACCCCTAGGGGAGAGATAAAAGACGTTGTTACTAAATGTGGTCCTTTCACGTTCTTAGCCGACTTTGTTATCATTGATACTAGTAAAGATGATTCTACTATTCTCATAGGACGACCTTTCATGGCTAGTACTGGAATGCAAATTAATGTTCCAAATGGTTCTTTAACTTTGAGGGTTGGTAAAGAAACGATAACATTCCGCCTTAAAGACGGAGTGAAATATAATCCTAAGAGTGAAGAATTTCATTGTTTATCCGTTGAAACTGTGGAGTTGACTCCGGTCAACCTCGTCACTGACATCTCTTCTAGTGTTCCTAGATCAATTGCTGCTGCAGGTACTGGACAGATTACCAAGTAGAAACTGAAATCTGTTCCTCAGAAGCTGCCAAAGAAGAAGGAACTGCAAGCCTCTTCTAAGCCACCGAGAAAAGATCCTAGGGGTCGTTTGGTACAAGGGATTGAGAATTAGGGGAAATATGAAAATAGAGAATGGTGGAAAAGTGTTTGTTAAAAGTTGGAGGATGTTAAATTACATTGTTTGGTATGTATATTTGGTAAGATAATAGGAGGGGAAGACAGTGGGTCCATTATTCTATTTGGGGGAAGTCAGAATTTCATGATAAAAGTAGAAATTGTCAGAATACACATTCTGGAGACAATAAGAAACTCTGGGTATCTGAAATACAAAACCCCAGCTCCATTAGACAGTAAACAAACAAAGATATATCAGAATACAGAGTTTCCAAGAAACACAGCTAAATTTCCCATGTACCAAACGACATCCTAGTAAATCCCGTGGGAAGAACAAGAAGACGAAGACTCAAATGGTCTGGAGACCAGTTGTGCCGCCACCTTCTACTGAGACAGCTGCACCACCAATTCGTTCCGAGATACCGGCGCCGGAACAAGTATTGAAGGAGAAGCCTAAAGCATCTCCTAAGGAAATACCTACGATCACCGATCCTGGTGATACAAAGCCGGAGGTCAAACAGAAGATGAAGTCAACCATTCTCATTCCCTCTACCATCTTCCTCGTAGAAGATGATCCCTTGACAGAGCTCTTTGGTCCGTTCAAGATCACTGAGCACCTTCCCGACGGACGTACCAAGCTTACACACGCTAACGGGAAGAAATTCACGCTCACCGGAGATACCCCGAAGCTCTACTTCATGAACTCCGATGCTAGCGTTAAGGAGAACCTGAGTTGGGATGTCTCCTAATACCGTCCAGGTATCGTCCAGCTCAAGGACGTTAATCTAGAGCGCTTCGTGGGAGGCAACCCACGGCTGGAGTCAGTTTTTCATTTGTGTCAACCTTAGTGTTTTAGAGTCGGTTCGGGGGAGCCAAAAGTGTCAGTTTGTTTGATGTCTTATTTTTTCGTGTGTAGTCTGTGTGTCGTAGTGTCAATTGCAAGTCGTTTGAGGTTTTTCCGATTTTTGTGGATTTAACTGTGATTTTCTGAAGTTTGCCGGGATTGCGAAAATATTTTCAATCGTAGAGTTCAAAATTTTCGGCGAAAATATACCCTGTTTTCGGCGAAAATTTCCTTTGAAATCCCACTGTGTTTCCAGACGTTTTTTTTTTTATGAACGGCGGTACTCATCCTCATTCATCAATATGAATCTGACTTCTCACAACGAGAAAGACAGAAAAAGTTTTGTACAACCAAACTCAAATCAAAGAAAAGGTAGAACTATAAGCTACTAACAACTCTCATAACTTTAGTAGAACCGGTCATAGACCTCACATCCTTTAATATGATCTTCGCCAGCTCGCTCGCAGGGAGGACACGGGCACCATGCGTTCTGCACACCTTTCTCTCCAAACATGGTAAATCACTGCTCGCCATTTGAACCAAATAGAAACCTTATCCCCTGAGTGTAATGTAGCAGCATCTCGACCAAATACTCCATACAGTACACACAACTACACTTGGGAACCTGCATAGACTCATAACCTGCTGAGTATAAGCACAGTGAATGAATAAATGCTCACGGGATTCACCAGCCACACTGCATAACACACATAATGAGGGACAGGTCAGACCCCATTTAATGAGCTTGTCTCTGTTTTAAGCCTGTCCAGCATCACTAACCAGCAGATAAAAGAATGCCTCGAAATAATAGGTGACTTCCAAACTAGTTCTGACCAGGGAACAGCAGGATAAGTTGGACGGAGTGAAGACCAGACAGTAGATATAGAATACTTCTCCATAATTTTGCCACTCCATAACGGATCACCATCTGCATCAAACATGATAAAATCTTGGACCGCCTCCCTGGTTTTTAGTATTCTATTCCAAACCCAAGAGTAGTTCGAAGATGGCTCACATTCCCAGAGAGACTTACGACGGGTCCTATAGTATGAAACCCAGGCAACCCATAAGGATCCTCCTTTGATTATTAACTCCCAAATATGGCGGGCTACACTTGCTAAATTCCAGCTCCCCAGATCCTTAAGACCAAGCCCCCCCCCTCACTTTTTGGGCAAGAGAGCTTATCCAAGCTACCTTTGAGTTAGTTCTTCCTTGCTCTGTTGTCCCCCATAAGAACTTAGCACAAATTTGCTGGACAGCTTTGATGATTTTCTTTGGCAAAAGGAAAACATTCATCCAATAAAAGCACATAGCATTTAGAACTGAATCAATAAGTTGTGCTCTTCCTGCATAACTAAGGCTTTTGGCTCTCCAGGTATGAATTCTAGCAGTAATTTCTCAATCAGAACCTGGCAATCAATGGCTTTCAGACTCCCAGTAATCAGAGGGACTCCTAGGTATTTGACCGGAAGAGAGCCCTCTTTGAATCCCTAGACAGTGACCATCTGCTCTATTATTGCTCTTGGAACGCTGGCTGAACAGAAAAGTTCTGTCTTTGAAGGGTTCACCTTAAGTCCAGTGAGCAGATAGAACGAGTGCAGAACTGTGTAAATGACTGAAACACCTTGCACAGACCCATTTGTGAAAATTAACAGATCATCAGCAAAACAGATGTGCCTAATCTTTAACTTTCTGCATCTAGGATGATAAGGAAGGGTGTCACCAATTCTAGCCAAAAGAGCATGAAGCACCTCCATTATGATAACAAACAGAATCGGAGACAGCGGGTCACCCTGCCTCACTCCCCTCTTTGCCTCAAAAAAACCACAACTACCACCATTAATATTTACACTGAACCGAGCAGTTGTAAGGCAGACGCTTACCCAATTCACAAGCTTGCACGGGAAACCCATAGCTGTCATAACATTCAAAAGTGTAGCCCAGCAGATCGAATCAAAAGCCTTTGTAAGATCTATTTTAATCACACATCTAGGAGAGACTTGCTTCCTATGGTAAGAGTTCACCAATTCATGGGCGAGCAAAATGTTATCACTAATCAAACGCCCTTAATAAAAGCTGATTGACTAGGCTAATGATTCTTGGGAGCATCCGACTAATCCTTGTAGCAATTACTTTAGTGATACACTTATATAGCACATTGCAACAAGAGATTGGTCTGAAGTTTCTAAACTCATCTGCATTAAGGACTTTAGGGATAAGGGCTAGGGATGTAGCATTTACCTGAAGAGGCAACTCCCCTCTATCAAAGAAGCTCTGAACAGCTGCAGTAACTTCAGAGCCGATAGTACCCCAGGAGGATCTGTAAAACTGGACTGTAAAACCATCTGGCCCGGGGCTTTTGTCAGCTCCAAGAGAAAACAGAGCTTTTTGGACCTCTCTGGCAGTTATAGGTAGAATTAAAGCATCGGAGTCCTCGCTTGCAACCTTGTTACTTAGCAGATCATCAAAGTATTCAACAGATTGACTTCTCACCTCCACATCTTCAGTGCCCAACAGAGACTTATAAAAACTTACTGCCTCCGCAGCAATCTGATCCACCGTCGTGCACAGACTACCATCAGTACCCTTAATAGAGGATATAAAATTTCGAGCTTGCCTAGCTTTCATAGACTTATGAAAGTAGCTAGTATTCTTGTCTCCCTCTGATATCCAGATTACCCACGATTTCTGTCTAAAGAAAGATTCCTCATCAGCACAAATTGATGTCCAGTAGGCAGTAGTGGAATTAGAAATTTCCAGATTTATAGGAGAAGGGTCATGTAAAGCATTCATTTGGGCTGTTTTCATTGCCAACTCAGCTTCAGCTACCCTTTGACTAATATCAGAATAACATCCCCTATTTAACTTCTTCAACTCACCCTTGATCAGTTGGAGCTTTTTACAAATACGAATCAAAGGAGAGCCACTAACTCCAGACTTCCAAGCATCTTCAACAATATTAGAGTAGTCAGGATGCTTACACCACATCTTAAAGAATCTAAAACTTTTGGGAAGAGTTTTCATTTGGACATCCGTATTAAGAACCATACCACACTGATCAGAAACCATAGGCGGCAGGACAGTAACCTGACTATGAGGGAAGTCAACACACCATTCATCATCTACTAAGACTCTGTCCAACCTCCGAGCAATGCTTCCATTTTGCCAGGTGAACCATGGTCCGAGAACATTATGATCACTCAGTCCAGCAGAAGTTATCCAGGAATCGAAATCATTCATGCTATTAATACTCTTACAGCCATTAGAAGACTCAGAGGGATGCCTAATAGCATTGAAATCACCCATGGAAACTAGAGGCCCTGCCACATTCTGGATATGAGCATACAGAAGTCGCCTATCCATTTCGTTGTTTGAGCCATAAACTATCAGTAGCTTGAACATCTTCACTCCATCCAACACAAAAGCAAGCACATGATTACTAGAGGAATCAATAATCTGTAAACCAATATTCTTTCGCCAGAGGAGCCATATTTTTCCCAAATGATTCAGGTAAGTTTCATGATGATTCCAGTCTAAAAAAATGGTAGAGAGGATGCTAGTAGCTTTATTTAAATCTATCCGAGTCTCCAAAACTGCTATAATATCAATACTCTTCTTCATAGCTATATCTAATACTGTACTATGTTTATTAGAAGGGTTAAAACCCCTTAGATTCCAGCATAAAATCTTCACTTCAAGATATGAGGTGGAGCATCCTTACCACGAGTCCTTGCAGACTGACGACGAACCGGAGTTTTTGCCTTTCGAGGGAGAGAAATATGCAGAGGTGGAAACTCATCAACCATGCCAAGCGCCCCAAAACAGCTAGCATGGAGAGGAATCCCTGCAAGATTATTCTCCACAGACTTCTCCACCATATCTTCAATCAGAACTTTAGAGTTTTCAGGGGAAGGGTTTGAGTCCTCCTCCACATTCAATGATGCTTCAGATGGAACATCTAACCCTTCGAGCAAATTGGAGGTCTTAGGGGATTGTTCCACTTCAGAAGAAGCTTCACTCTCAGAGCCTAAAACCACCAGAGGCGTTTGGCTTACAGTCCCCTCTCCAGATTCAGGTGAGTCCTTCTCCTTCAACAAGGATTTGGAATCATTGCCTGCACTCTGGACAGGTACACTAGACGAGGCCTTTGGCCGCCAAACACCCTTGCTCGGACCCGGAGCCAATCTTCGATCCTGAGAATGAGCGAGATAGTTCACCTGGATCAAAACTTTTGGCCTACATCCCAGAGCAAGATGAATTACTTCTGGTTTTTCAGCAGCTCCCTCCATGATGATACAAGCCTTAGCCGTACGGAACCCCGAATGTGTATACGTAAACAAATCCGTAGAAATAGGTATACCCAAAGTACTCGCAAGAGAACTTACACCTTTCTTTGTGAAAAGAGGTGCAGGCACATCCGAGAAAGTAACCCAGGTAGGCCGCATCGTAGGCAAAAGCTTGATCGGCTGAGCATCAAATTCCCATACTCGAAGATGCAGAGGCATCGATCGAATATGCCATGGTCCAGACCGCAACACCCAATCGCAAACCTCCTCCGAGGGGAATTGAATCAGGTAAAATCCAGATGCTCATTCGTGACATAAACCGCTCCATCTCTCCCCCATAGTCGATTAGCCAGCGATTGGAAAAGTCTCAGCGGCGGGGGGGAGTCACCCATAAACTGACCAAGAAGACAGCACTTCATCTTCTGTAGCCCAAGGTCCACTATCTCCTCCGGAATCATCAGAACTCCATCCATGAAAGTCGGCTCAATATACTCAAGCGAAAGATCTGAATCCGAGCTGAAAAGAGTAGCCCACGACTTCTGACCCTGCTGCACCGTATCAATTGGCGGCAGAACAGAAGAAGAGGCAGAAGAAGGAAGGGTAGGCACCATGAACTAGCCAGAAGATGCAGGAGAGAGTCGGCGGCGCAAGCGCCACCGCCGGAAAATCCAAAATCGCCTAGGGCTTTTTTCAGAGAAAACCACGCTCCCTTTCGGCGAAAACTATTTAACATTTTCGGCGAAAATCCTTTTGAAACACCGGCAGTACTTTTTAACTAACATATTCGGCAAAAACTTGTACCTATTTTCGCCGAAAATTTGTGTGAAAATCAACCAATTTTTTGTTTTAAAAATCCGGTCACCTCTTCTCTCTCTCCTCACTTCATTTTAAAAAAAATTCCAAAAGCCTCCCCCTCTGTTTTCGAAACCTCGCCGCCGCCACCATAAACTCACTGCCGCCGCCGTCACGCCGCTGCCGCACGTCTCCCATTCCATTTCCGATCAACCCAAGCCCTAGAACAGTCGAATCGGAGCTCTAGAGCTCCCGTTCAGCCAAACCCTAAAATTTTTGGTTTTTCTCTGATTTCTCTTTCTCCGTTCGTTTTCAGCACTCATGGCTTCAAGGTAAGTTGTAGAACTTTTCATTACGAATCTTTTTACATATTGAATGCTGAATTTCATCGGGGTTGACTTTGGTTAACTTTTCAGTTTACCTCGATTTGCGTGCCGACTGATTTCATGTGAATTAGGTTAGCTGAACTTGTTGGACTGATCTAGCATGATTAGGGAGTATTGTGCTTAATTTTTATATCGTTTGATCATGTGTTGCTTTGCATAAGACCTATTCTTTGTGATGTTGACTTTTGAGAAATGTCGGTTTGACCATGAACTGTTTGTGATCAGTTGGCTGCCTAATGTGCTCATTTATGTTCATATTCTTGTGCTTGCCATCTGAGATCATATTATGCCGTCATTTCCTGCTTTGTGATAGTCTTGCCATGATTAGGGTTCAATGTTTGATTATGTTGACTTTTTTAATGTCGTTTTGACTTCTGAACTCTGATTGTGATAATTCCATTCTGGCTGTGTCCTAAGCTTGTATTTTAATTGTTTTGGATTACCGGTTCATCTGCTTTGCTTACCCCCACTCGGTTTTCCTCATTTCTTTGTGAAATTGAGTTTTTCGACTAAGTGTGGGGTAGGGTTTTAGTTTGACTAATCTGGTTTGTTTTCTTGCATTAGGAACGTAACTCATGAGCGCAGGACCAAGCAGAGACTTGACACGCCTCCAGCTCCCGAGCTCCCGCTCCCGTCACACCTGTCATCCATGGACCTCCCCCAGCTTTCCCTGCCCCTGTTGGGTACCACCACACCGTTGCTCGCCTGCCCCCGTACTACTTCGAGTGCTACCAGAAGCTCGAGAATATCCCTGGTGCCCCTGTTCGCCCCATTTCCATGGAGTCCCTTTTCGATCATGATGAGGACTGGCACCGGAACGTGCTCGATGCACTGACGCATGCTGGACTCCTGGAGCTGACCACACTTGCCGCCGACTTCCCAGAAGTCGCTCTACAGGAGTTTTGGGTGACGTTCGATCTAGACGAGCACAGGAGGAGGCAGCATAGGAAGGTCGTTTCCTTCTATCTGGGCGGGGTGCACAGGACACTCACCTATGATGAGTTTGCAGCTCATCTAGGCATCCCCTACGAGCACTACGATGGTCATTACCTCGGCTGGGAGAACGACGATGACGATGGAGAGGAGTACCATGCACTCTGGAGCCACATGACTGGAGTGCCCGGTGATCGTCTCACGAAGCATAATTCAGTTAAGTCTCTCTCTCACCCTCTCTATAAATTCATTCATATGGTTTCGCGTCGTTCTCTTTTGTATGCTCCAGAGAAGGACCGCCACCACATCAGCCGAGAGGAGCTTCTTCTTCATCGCGCCATCCGGGAGAGCTACCTCTTCATTTCGGATGGGTGCTTGCCCGACTACTCCGCAAGAAGACTCAGAGGTCAAAGCCACCTCGCTCACTCCTGGGAGGCAACTTCGTAGGCCGGCTCATCATCTCCTTCGGCCTCAGCCATGAATATGGCCCGAACATTCCACGCCGCAGAGTACGCACCGTTGGAGGCGATTTGGCGGTAGAGTACAACCTCGAGCTGGACCTCAGCCCCCAGGTAGCAGCAGATCCTCCTCCCCAGGACGAGGATGAGTCGGAGGAAGAAGATGATTCTGAGGAGTCTTAGCCTCAGTACGAGCCGGAATTTCATGATCATATACCCTCGCCGCACCATCAGGCAGGGTATGCACACCAGTCGCCGCCGCACATTCCGGATCCATATCAGGCGCCTCACCCGCAGCACCACCAACACCCCGCGGATGTTGGAGAGCTGTATGAGCGACTGCAGGAGTGGCGCATCACCGACAACGCCACTCAAGAGGCGAGATGGACTATTATGCAGCAACATATGCACCGCTCCAACGAGCGGTATGAGGCACAGCTGGCGTGGCAACGTCAGCTCGGCGATTTCCTCCACCTCCCACCTCCCGACGCGCCTGACGAGCAGTGATCGGGTTGTATCCTCTTTCTTGTCCCTTCTTTTTATTTATTCTTTTCAGATTTCGATCCAACTTTTTTCTGTGTGGATCCGGGACAGTTGTCCCGGTTTCCTTTTTATGTTTCATTTGTTTTTGTTTTGTAGGCAGTAGGGAGATTCCCTTTGCTTCGCATTGGTAGATTCCCTCCGCTCCGAGGTATCCGTGCTCATCCCCTACGCCAACCATCTCGGTTCAGGTTCTTCTACTTCACTCTGAACTCTAGATTTAGTCCTGTGAGGACACAGTACGATTTAAGTGTGGGGTAGGATGCTAGAGAACCTTCCATGAACTTGATTTCCCTTGATTGTGTTTTTGTGTGCCTCGTGATTCTTGTCCAATCTCTCTAGCATTAGAATTGCTCGGTTCTTGATCTTTGATGTTAAGTTGCTGTTCAAACTTTCATAATGATGCTTAGACTGCTTAACCTAGAACTTGAGAACCAACATGTCTACTTTGATGCTAAATTGCCTGGTCAGAACATAATTTTTAAAATCACACTTGTAGTTTGTAGCCTTGATTGCATGAAAATGACCGAATTCGACTAGCAAACCAAATGTGAGCTTTTGATCCATTGCACGTAACTTGCAATTTCAATTCTTTCTGAGTGATTTTCTGTTTGCTTGAATGAGTTAGAATTTGCATGAGACCTACACGAGACCACACGATGACACGAGTTCTAGAATGATAGGGGCACCTAGATTCAGCTACTAAGCCAGATAGCCTACCAAACGATAAAATCCATTAGGTTTAAACCCTTGAGCTTGGCCTGTTCTTTCGGTTCGTTAATACATTACAGCCATTTCCCCATTCTTTCATTTCCCGTTGATCCACTGTGGTTGTAGTTCTAGATTGACCTACCGGAAGTCAGTTTGTGGTAACCTGCCTATAGCCATTAAACAGGTGGTCTTAGCTATTATGTCCAGACGTGTAAACCCCTCTTAGCAACTAAAAGAAAGAATTGGCACAAAAGAAAAAAAATAAAAAAAGAAGAAAAGAAGCAAGTTTAGAAAAAAAAAAGAGAAAGAAGAAAAATCAGAAAAGCCAAAAAGTTTTAAGTTCAATAAACGTTCTTCTCTCTACATATGGAAGAACGAAGTCAAAAGAAAAGTCAGAAAAGGAAAAAATGTGTTAAAAAAAATAAAAAAAAGTGCTAGGTTGTTTGAGGGTATCTTAGGACGAACGTTCACTATTCCACCCGTGTCTGGTTAGATGGTAGGAAGCCACAGATTAGATTCGAGGGAAGTTAGTCGAAAGCTACACCGCACCCAAGCCATCATCATACTTTCCCATCATCCATCTCATCATAAACCCTTGTAGTGTAGAATTCGTTACAGTCCTAGCAGGGAAGTCCTTCTTGACTGGTTACTCGTGTTGTCAGAATGGTGGAGATGTGGTCGAAATGCAAACTTATGACAAAATTCAGTAACAGAAAATGATTGAGAGCAGAAACACGTCCTTAAACACAGAGAGTGAGAGTTCCCAATTTACTAAATACTTCCTGTGTGAGGAGTCTGGTCGGTCATGTCAAATTCGTGCATAATTGGTTATGATTACTTGTCGTGTGCAGTTTATTAGTGAGACAAGGTTGTTTGGCTGATCTGTATGCATGTTAGGTTTCCTGTTCTAGGATCTATCTGTCTAATAATTCATTGTGTTTGATTGAGCTCCAATTTAATCGATCTTATCATTTGTGAACATGAGCGTTTCTATTCAGTTTGCTTGAGGACAGCAAAAGCTTAGTGTGGGGTATTTTGATGACACTCGATTTGACGTGATTATCAGCCTCATTTAAGTGACATTTCATTGCTTAAGACACAGTTTTTAGGGTAGAATAACGAATATTCAATCAATTGCCCTATCTCGTGCCATTTGTGTTACTTTGGCCCGTTTCGGGTCTATTTGATGGTTTTCTAGTGTTTCTACGTTAGCACAAGTTTTTGCCGTCAAATAAGTAGCCAAGGACGTGCCTAAGGCATTGGAACCTCGAGGAATCGCACTGGAATCAATCCAAGGAGCCAACCAAGTCAAACAAATTCCTGCCCCGGTTTACAAAGGAGTTTTCGCCGAAAATCCCTTAGTGTTTTCGGCGAAAATGCATGAACAAATCCACTGGAGCTTAACCAAAGAAGTTTTCGCCGAAAACATGAAGTTTTCGCCGAAAACCATTAGTCCGAAAACCACAGAAGAATTCAGCCGGCGGACAACCTATTTTGTGAAGGAATTTTTGGCGAAAATTCCTTAATATTTTCGCCGAAAATATCAGTTAAAATCCTTCAGTATTAGGGCCCAAAATCACATATACTTTTCATAATCATAATTTCCAACTAATACCAAATACTTCAAAGATTCTCAAGAGTTCTGAAGGAGAGTTTAGAGTTTGAAGAGTCGGAAAGAGATCGTGACGCCATCACTTCCATCTCGAGGACTCGAAGCTAGGATTGCAGTCTACCGGAAGATCGAAGTTCTGCAGGAGTCGTCTTAATTAGGTTTTTCAGATACTTTTTTGTTCTTCCTTTGTATGATGAACTCTTTCTTTGTCTTTGATTCTTTTGTGATGAACGTGAGTAGCTAAACTCTTAGAGCTTAGACTAGATGAACCCTAAGTGACCCAGGGCTTTAAAGCGGTCACGGATCGGCGGTGATTAGATTCGAAGTTCAATCAGTTTCTCTTTCATGTTTGGTTTGTTATTCGTCGTTTATGTTTCTTGTCTGGATTGATCACCTAGATTAGATTCTGGTTAAGCTAAGGATAGAAGCGAACACTCGCCTTACTTTAGGACATCAAATTGAACAATTAACCTTATAATTGGAGTGTGCCTTTCGTAGGAACCGGTTAGGGTTAATCCACTGCAAGAGTAACTCATAAATCGTTAGTAATTCCACCAGTTAAGTTAAGTCATTGCGAGAGGCGACCGTACCCGGGCGGCTAATTAATCTTGGTAGCTAGAACGGATAGAGTGAACGTTCGCCGGTCTTAAACCTAAGGGTTAGGAGTTATGGTGGTGTCTTAGAATTGATTGAATGAGAATTAAAATCCGCTGATCTGTTGATTGCCTATGCTCTGGTGAACGAAGGGGGATTCAAAGTCTAAGTTTGTCTGTCATCTCTGTTTTCAACCCAAATTTCCAATCTATTTTTAGTTTCAATTTTTAATTTCTCTGCATTTCTTAGAATTAGAAGTCGTGGAACTCACACCACGCACGAAGTGTTTAATTTGAGTAATTTGCTAGCTTATTTGAGTAGTCGATCATTAGAAGGCCCGTGGAATACGATCTACCCTAGCTTTTGTCAGCTTTGTTAGTTATTTGTTTGAACCAGCACAATGACGGGTTCATCAATTACCTTTGGGTACCTTCAACCCATTAGGTCTACACAAAGAATCTAGTAAAACCCATGCGTTATGGGCAGAACCTTCCCAACAAGATAGGCAATAAATGAACTGACAGTCTGGATTGCACACCCCCAAAACGTTGATAGACACTTCACCCTTTCTGTTTCGATATCTAGGCTAATCTTGAATTTTTGCACGAACCTTAACGTGTGTCCCGTCTAAAGCCCCTAAACACTTTTGCAAAACGATAATTAGTGTTCAGTAAAAGATTGACTATGGAACGAGAATGGGTAAATACTAGTTAGGGGTTCGAAACACACCTTGAAATGTTTCCAGTTTGCATGTTGGCAATGGTTAGGAACAGGAAAAGGTTTGCGATACAAAGTGTGTCACATGTTCAATATAGAAGTTAGGACAGCGTGAATTACTGCGCAAACTGTTTTCCCTCATCGACTAAACCTCTTCTAGATGATTCTGTTTTTTATATTATGGCCCAAAGTCCATAAAAACATCGCAATCATTTCTTCTACAAGGACTTTGTTGGTTTTCTGCAATCCTCCTTCAGAGACGAGTACTTCACACAACCTCTTGAACACATGCATATCCACCCTTATGGTATCTAAGCTCGATCTATCACTTTATGTGGTAGCATCAACCATGAAGTCTTTCCTCGATCTCCTCCCACGCAACCATTTCTCACGCAACCGCCTTCCAGAAACTTGTCGAACCCATGGCAAACAATAACGTTCAAGTATGTCCAATAAAAGTAGTAGAAGGTACAAAACCAACAAGCTTGTCAATATGATCCTCCGACTTGATACAAATAACGTCATTAACCTTGCCATTTGAGTAGTTTGCCAACAAACCTACTAATGAATTAGAACAAATTAATTTTTAACTAAGGTTGTCTTTATGTAATGATTACCAAGGTCGAAGTGAACACTTCATTGGGAATGCAATGATGAGTCATGAATTAAAAGAAAATTGAATTGTTTGTGGTGTTTTATTTTTATTTTCATGCTTTATTAAGTGTTATTATTTTACTAGTAATGTAATGAAGAAGAAGAGAAGCTAAGGTCAGATGAATAGGAAGAATCTAAGTGTTATTGTTTTATTGAGTTGAATGGGAGGATGAAGGAGGTGGAGGGAGCTTATGAAGCCCCTCTCTGAAGGTGGAGTTAGTAAAATTCTGAAGAAAGAGTTGTAAAAAAGAGGTTTTAACTGACTATTGAAATAAACACGCCATCGGAAGGGAATGAATGCAAAAAAATATTGTAAAGTGGAGCAATTCTGAACAGTGAAAAGGTCAATAGAATTGAATGAATTAATAAGAAAAAAGCACATTAAGAGAAACTAACCTCATCTCGTCGAGAAGTTAGTCCTCGTCAAGAAGAGGTAATCGTCGAGGGTGATAAGATGCAGAGAAGAAGCTGCAAAGAAGTAGTAGTCGTAAGAGGACTGCTTTGAATGAATTAATAATAACATTTAATTAAAAGAATTAATGAAGAGAAACTGACCTAGGATGGTCGAGAAGTTACTGCACCATGAAGTTAGTAGTCCTCGTCGAGGGTGAGAAGATGCAGAGAATAAGCTGCAGAGAAGTAGTAGTCATGACTGCTTTGAATGAAGTAGAGAAATACTTGAAGAGAAACTAACCTAGCTCGTCTAGAAGTTAATGCTCGTCGAGAAGAGGTACTCGTCGAGGGTGAGAAGATGCAGAGAATAAGCTACAGAGAAGTAGTAGTCAGGACTGCTTTGAATAAAGTAGAAGAAATACATGAAGAGAAACTAACCTGGCTCGTCGAGAAGTCAATGCTCGTTGAGAAGAGGTACTCGTCGAGGGTGAGAAGATGCAGAGAATAAGCTGCGAAGAAGTACTAGTCAGGAATGCTTTGAATGAAGTAGAAGAAATACATGAAGAGAACTAACCTGACTCGTCGAGAAGTTCTGCTCCAGCTCATCGAGAGGTACTGCTGTGATACGAAGCTTCTCGTCGAGAGGACTGGTGCAATACGGAGCTTCTCACGAGAGGACTGCTACGATACAGAGCTTCTCGTCAAGAGGAATGCTGCGAGAAGAAGCTAGAGTTCTCGTCGAAGATTGTTGTTAGAAGAAGAAGCTAGAGTTCTCGTCGAGAGGACTACTCCGAGAAGAAGATAGACTCCTCGTCGAGAGGACTGCTCCGTGAAGTAGCTGCAGACAAATCCGTACCTGATGTGAACCTTTTAGTTGGTTGTCCTTGACCCACTCACCTCTTGGATGAGGAACCTCGGCTCGGCTGCTACGAAGACCCTAGCCACTGTTAGTCTTGATAATCGGCTCTATGCTCACATATGTAACCTGACGGATTAGTACTTGGACTCGTCGGTTGTATATAACCGGGAACCCTAAGTGTCCAGTCGATCGGCTCCACTACAGAAGATGAATGCTTCTGTTGATAACGCTGTTCCTTACGCAATGCACGACGAGCAAAGAATTAAAGGGGATTGAGAACAAAAGTTCTGATTTTTGTATTGAATTCTAAAAAGGTTGATTACAAAGAGAGGCCGAAGCCTCTTATTTATACTAAGGAAATCGTGAACAGGCTCGACGATTCCTACTAGGAAAATAACTCTTAAATAATAAAGAAATAAACTAGAGTCCTATTTAAACTACAAAAGGATTAATACATCCCTACACAATCGAAAACTAAAAAGGAATTCCGAGTCCAACACTTAAAAGGGAATACAACATGAAACGCGTCTGAAACCCTAATCCGGCGGATTTCCCAGTCGGGAAACCCTAAATAGGCTGATCCAGATTAGGAAGGTCGGCGCCGCCTTTGGTGTCGGGTTTGGAAATGGCGGCGACGTTGGGGGCTAAGACTGGGGCATGCACGGGGCTCCAAATGCCGGGCACCGTAGGGTCTGATGCTGATCCTGCTCGGGTCTCGGGGTTCTCGGTCGATCAGTCCCTCCGGTGCTCACCTTCGGCACTCTTCATTTCTTGGCGTTCCTTAGCATTTCCTGCTGATCCTTTCCCTTCTTTCTTGGCCCATCCCTCCAGGAAGTCCCTTAGAGGTTTCCCGAGGGCTGATATCCGTTCTTTAAGTTCCTAAGGTCCTAGTCTTGGTGCTAGGCCTGATGTGGCGCCAGGTTCGGATTGGCTGGTGGTACTCCAGCCCGGCGCTCGGTTTCCTTCCTCCTGCATTCTTCCAAAAAGGCGTCCAGAGGGTCCCAGGGTTGTGTGGCACCTCCTGGTCCCTTAGGGATGGCTTTAGAGCTTTGAGGCGAGTCCGGCCTTGGGGGAGCTTCGGGCATTGGCGCCCAGGTTAGGGCCGGTTGGGGCCGGATGCTTATCCAGGCTTGTTGTGCTCGTGGCGGTGGGCTGTACTTGAACCTGACCACAGGCTTCGGCTTTACAAACCTCTGCATGGCTCGGTTATGTGTGCGTCGGAGCTCTAGCCGTTTCTTGTACGGCCCCAAGATCCTTCCCCTCGTAGGTGACCCCGACGGAGTGTAAGAATATTCAATTTCAGCTGGTCGGTCGTTCGGGATCACGTCACTACCTACTGTTGTTATTTTCATAGAATGGGCTACAAGGGTTTATTTTCGTCAAAAAAAAGACTGTTGTTATAAAGGGTAATGTCGGATTAACCCTCAACTGCTGGGCCGAAAACCGGAAATTCCTACCTACTACTAAGGCTTTGAAAATCGGGGTATTAATGGATTTGAAATTGGGCCAGAATCTAAATCTCTCCAATTCCAATGCAAGCTCAACAGCAGGAAAACAAGGATTTCAAACAATCCACCGACTTCTGCAAAATCCATCTTTTTTTTTGCACGAAAAACGACCTATAATAGTATAATACAAAACCCCAAATTAATACCCCATAATAAATATTATTATTACCATTTTTTAGCCATAAAAGTTATCATTTATTTTTACTTTCCCTTTCATCCATTCTAAAAGTAAAAACCGCCATTCAAGCTCTCGTGTCGGAGAAAAACTTCCACACACATGATCCATTTCGACGCCATTCCAAGGTCTTCGAACTAACGGCCGGCGTTGCAGACTTCAGGCTCTATTTCGACGCCATTTCTTAGTGTTGAATAACCGTCGATAGAATCCGTTAGTGGTCTCCAAACTAACCGTCGACATTCTCGGTTTCATTCTTGGCGGACCTTCCTTCAGGTTTGTTTCAGAACTTCACTTATATTTCAATTTCTGGGGTTTCATGTGCCAAAAAACTAGGTTTTGTGGGTCGATTTTGTTGTGAATCATTTTTGTGCACTGTCATTCTTCTCTGTTTTAGGTTATTGTGGTCGGATCTGGGTTATTCTGTGATTTGATTTTACAAGAATAGTGTTATTCGAATTAACTATTATTGTTTGATTTGATACTATTATTCTTCAATTTTTGCGGCTACTAATCATGAATAGCTTCGATTTTTGGTTGTTCTCTGTTTTGATCTATCTGTTTTGTTGCTCTTTAGCTGCTGTTTTTTTGTTCTAGTTCATATCCATTTTGTGTTTTCTGTTTATGACATCAGGAGCTTCGATTCTGGGCATTCATGTTATAATTTTTTATATTAGTATTCTTGATTTTGTTGTGATTTTTTTTACTGTTGTTGCTTTGTACACTGGTTTGATGTTGGGCTGTTGTTTTCTGTATAATCAGTTACCAATAAAACCTATAGGTCCTAAAACTGAATTTGAAATTATGGGCTGATCAGCTACATTGTTTGTGATGATACTATTATATTTAGTATACTGGTATGAACAACTTACTAGAATTAATTATGGTTTTGCTTTTTTGACACTATTATAAGTTGATCCTTGTGCATTCCTTGTTCTCACAGTGTATGTTCTAACAAAATGTAATCTTACAATGCAATCCAGTTAGCAATAAACCATTTGTGTCTAAAAAACTAAACTTGAAATGAGTCCTTATCAGTGAGATCTGCTGCTATGATCATTTGCACTGTTTGTCATTATATTATTATATTCTGAATACTAGTATGAACAACTTACTAGTATTAACTCTGATCTTGATTTGATTATTGATTTTGATTAATAATACTGATATTTATAACTGTATTCAGGATGACTAACAAAACAAAAAAACGTGGGGAACTGAAGAAGAAAAGTCAATCAAGAACCATGATCTTCTAGTAGGAAGGACTCAACCGGTCAAGAGTCATGGATCTAAACGAAGGTCAAGAGTTAAGAACCAAAATTCAAGGCGATATTGGAAACGGGATTGAACACAACTTTAATACTGAACCTATCGACTAAAACACCAACAGAGTCTAAAACACAACTTTAAACCGTTATCATAATACGAAACGATACCATGTTGTCACAATTATTAAATATTATAATATCACAACACTAAAGTCCATACTATTATTATGAACATACTAGTATTAGTTGAAAATATTATCTAGAATGAGATTAAGATCAAAATACTTGTGGAAGATAATGTCTTGTTTTGTCAGTACTATTATTCCTAATAAGTTAAGTTCTGGAAAATAGAAATATTCGGATATATACTATTATTCAGAAAATACTATTATTCTGGGATTATTAAGAATGACATATTTTGAAATAAGTATTTATATATAATGGCCTTGCAAAATCACGAGATTTGCAGAAAGATGGGACAGTATTCTAATTCGTTGCGGAATGATTTTCTTTACTTGGATCATCGGGAATGAGATTAAGATCAAAATATCTGCTCATGGGAGGCTTGTTGGCTTTATCAATAACTTCAGGAGGATCCATGAGACAAGCAAACCAACTGGGAAAATGATTGGACTGAATAATCAAAAAACGATGAAGGTAGAGGGAGGTTATATTTCGGATTTCAATCAGCAGATATTAGGCATAATTTGGTAAGTGTTATAAAGGATTGATTGCAGAGAATAAATATCATATCCTACCATAATTATTACCCTAAATAAATCAAATCTTATAAATGCAAATTAATTACATTAATTACATAGTCTAATCCGCATAAGATAAAAGCTTGAATTCAAGGGCTGATATGGATTATGTACAGATGACATAAAATACATTATGTCATGATAGTTTTGCCCTATCAATTTGATTCTACTTCACACTTCACACCAAGTTAAGGTGCAACGTTTTCTATGATACTCTGATCAAAAAATAGAAAGAAGATATATAAGTAGTCATCCATTGAACAGCAAAAAGCCATAATTTGCGCCATGCAATTGCATATGTCTTCAAGAATGAATTAGAAGAAGAAACTATTAATACACTATCCGATTGAAGACAATATACCTTTTCAGAAGAAGATAGCAGGAGGTTTTCAAAGCTTCTAATTGTGTACCTTCAAGAAAAGACATGAGAGAAAATCCATTACCAAACAACACCATCTTGGACACTTATCACACTACTAAGTGCAAGAGGATTTCACGCTTTTGATTTTAATTAAGACTAATAGCACACTACTAAATGCTACTTATATTTCTACTAATCACTAGTTCAAATATCAGTCAAACAAAGATTCAATAAGAGCACCGAGTAACACCATTCCACTGTTCTACTTAGCTCACTAAGTTTGTAGGGATGTTGCTGGGCTTCGATCACTAACCTGTAGCCTGCTGAGTACGAGAAATCCACCGTCAGTGCAGAACGGATTGAATCAGCGGTATGGGTCAGTGGTCAATCTACAATGTCGTCATGAATCAGAAAGAGTCAATGTCCTGTATAGAAAGAGGAAAAGGGGGCGGGGAGAAACAATTCTGATGAATTCATACCTGGGAGAATCGATAGGATTCATAAAAAAGCTCTTGATCAGAAAGAATCGATCCTCTTTCCGATCTGATGCGTGAGTCCGAGCTTCGAGCCCTGTACCTCCGATTTAATGCGTGAGTCTGAGCAAGATATCGTCGGATAGGGGATTGGAGAGAGTTGAGAGGTAGAGACAGTTGAGAGGCGGAGAGAGTTGAAAGGATTGGAAACTGCACAAATGAGCTAATATCGTCGGACAGGGTTTTATATGTGGGATATTTAGCGTCGATCGTTGACCGACGCTATTTAGACGGGTTTATAGCGTCCGTTGCAACCGACGCCATTTACTTTCTCACAACTGACGCTATTTTCCCGTGCAAATGGCTTCGCTTGCGACCGACACCATTTATTTTCTTCTAACCGACGCAAAATTATCTGTTGGGTCAACCAGCGAATCTGACCAGGATGTCATTTGGCGTCAGTTAATGAGCCCAGATTTGGTGTCGGTCGATTATTGACCGATGCCATTTACACGGGTCAACCCACATCATGATTTTTGCATCGGTCTTTGACCGACCGGCGCCATCCTCTTCATTTCAAGCAATGCAAAATACCCTATTTTTTGTAGTGGGAGCACGTCCTTGGGTGTGACTAGGTGAAACTTTAGCTCCCTTTCGCATTTCAGGATTTTCGGGAGCCTATGATGTCCAAATTAGTCTGCGTTTGAACCGGTGGTTTCATATATAATTGACCCATCTATCATCATATATCCTCAAAGTAACAAAACAGTTAGAAAAAAAGGACCACAGAGGTTCAATGTTGACACTTAAGACAAATATTCGCAACTAATCACAAAACGATGGAAAGGGGGGCACTAAATGAACACCAATCACATAGACTTCAATAATATATGCTTCCTTTATCCAAACTAAAAACCTAATTGTAAAATTATATTATCATTGAGCATATTAGGAAGAAAAATTACAGTAGAAGGGCAAATATGAAAAATAATAAATTGATATATTACAAAGTTTTTTTAGAACTCGGTTATAAATAGGTTCATATTAATAGAGATGAAGCTCACTTCACGATTTTATCAATTAGTTTATTGAATACTATATTATAATCATGGCTAGCGCTCCGGTACCCACTGCCATGTGGCATTTTATAATTGGTACACATAATTAATCAGAAAATATGCTGTTTTGGGTCTAAATTTAATATAAATGACTGTTTGGTCCTTATAACTTTCTCAAAGTTAATTTCACTTTACCATCCACTTTGCCTTATATTTATTTATTAAAATCTGAAACTTTATCCATTCATTTTTTAACAAACAACAATCGCATAAAATGTCTGTTAAGAAGCTTTATTCGGCGAACGACGATGCCACAAGGAGCAGATGGCCGAATTGGGAAAGATGACGGCAAGAAGAACCAACACCATTACCATAACAACCGTCCAAGCTGTAAAGTTGATCAACTCAAAGAGCTGAAAACTGATTTGCCCATCAGAGAGTTCCTCTCTATATGGGGTTGTTGTTCTTTGCACTGGTACATCACCATTCATTCATCACCCTCAAGCTCTTTCTTCCTCGCTAAACTCTGAACTCTCAGGTCGTTTTCCGCCATGGAATTCAATTATGTCAAAAATCATCAATTCCGCAAGAATTCAATTGTGGGTAAATATACCATTTTAGAATATTTGAATTCCATGTTTTCCATGTAATATGACATACAAGAATTGAAATTAATACCTAACCAAAAAGACTATTTCACCCTTCATTTATTCCCAACCGACTCCGCCTATTTCTTCTTAACACTGTTGACTATTGCTTCTCCAACCATTTTCATCTCCACCGAAGCTTCGACCCTCCGTTGCTCAACATCATCATCATCACCACCAGAACCTTCAGCCACCGTTGTTCGTTTACAGGTTGTCGGCTACAGAGCATCGCTATTTACGGCCGATGGAATAGATTGGTTACATGAAATGGTTGTTAACTGAGCTGTGAATTGGTTTAACTAAGAGAATACCTTGCCATGATCTGCAGAAGTCACAGCAACAGAAAAACAGCAAGGCTTAACATAGTAAAATATCAAAACACAAGGCTTAACTAAGAGAATACCCTGACACAGAAGACCAAATCAATTATCATATATTCTAATTATCAGTTCAAGATTCTCCAGTTTGATAACATAAGGAAAAGAAACCTGGAAACTGAATTGCCAGTTATAAAGGCAAAAGCAGAGAGGTTATGTACTGGACAATTCATATAAGATGCTTGTATATTCGTCCCAGGTTTCCAGAGAGGACACTGAGAACACAAGCCAAAGATTGTTAGAAACAACTAATCAACTCCCCATCGTCATATCCCAATCGTCTAAAGCCATTAGCTTTCTCTAACATGGAAATTGCATACTACTGCTCCTGAGTTTTTGTTTTCATGTTTGAAATAGTATTCATTGATTTCTTCCAAGGATAGATGACTGCAAACTAACTAGCACTAACCAAAGATAGTCTAACCAGCATTAACCAAACGTATTTTCATTCTTATTTTGTGGTAAATCCTTCCAAGCCAACAATGGATGAGTTTTCTGTAGGTTACTGCAACCTAAACCATAAACCCTAAAGTAGAAATACACTATGACTAGCCCTTTTCTCCCAGTCCACATATGAATCACTAGTAGCGTATAACCAACCCATAGAAGATGAAAAGAAGAAGATGTGAAAAAACCATAAACTCTGGTTACTCGATTTCAAGAACGCGGAAGAAGAAGAAGTTGAAGAGACAGTAATACGAGGGAATCGGTTTGGATGAACAGAAGAGAACGACTTGATTACCTCGTCGGACTACTTCGTCGGAGGCTAATCGGCGGAGGCTTCTCGGCTGGAGAGCTTTCCGTCTCTGGTCAGTCGGCGCCGATATGAGAGACGTTGGGTTGAGCAGAAAAGAGTGGGGTTAGGACAGAGGTTAATTTGGAGAAAGTGTGAAAATAAGTAACGGAACACCAAATACCACCTATCTGCGCGGAAATTAAATCTCATCGTTCATGCTTGGCAGAGCATTGACATTAGTGTTCTGGGAATTGGTTGCTGATGATTGTTATGGTAGAAAGCTTGTTATCCTTTTAGGGACTTCATCATCATCAGTGTTAGTTACTCATTCAAGCCGTCTTTTAAAACAGTCTTAGCGTATGTTTGGATAGGTTGATATGGGTCTAGTATCATCAGTGTTATTTGGATTTGAAAAAAATTCACCGTATTCTATGATCATTTGATGTTTCTTTATGATCTATTGCAGTGTGATTTTGAACACTCTATTTGGGCTAAGTAGGAACTTCTGGATGGTAAAGTGAAATTAACTTCTGAAAGTTATAAGGACCAAACAGTAATTTATATTAAATTTAGACCCAACACAACATATTTTCCTGATTAATTATGTGGACCAATTATAAAATGGCACATGGCAGTGGGTATAGGTACCCTGTGGGTACCGGAGCGCTTGCCTTATAATCATATATATATATATAATCCATATGGTTATAATAAGTATATAAGTACTTATGCATAAGTGAAGTAGAAAAGATTGTATTTCATTCTGGATCAGAAAAAATTGTCCTCTATTTATAAGTAGAAAATAACACATCAAGAATTAGGAAGAGGTGGCGTGAGGGAATAAAGAGATCATGTAGTGGGTGCAAAGTTGGACTAGGACTAGACATGCAGGTAGAATATCTTATTCTAATATTCTTATCCAAATCAATCATCCAACATTTATGTACCAGACATGCATTTGGCAAATAGTAGCGTTTAGTTGTTTTCATCCCAAAGAGATGGAATTGCTTCAAGAAATTTAATTATGAAATAATCGTTGATGAAGCTCACTAGGATGGTGGATTCATGTGTTACGGGTAGTTAGGTTGCTTCAATTAAATGGTTTTGTAGCCTGGATCCATCGTTTTTTATACACAAGCTTGCTAAGATAATACGCAATTGACCATTTGGACTAAGAAAGCATGCTCAAATGTGAAACCCTACAGGCGAGAAAGCTAGGGTTTCACCTTCTTGAGAGTAGTGTTCCATATGGTGTAATCTGAGCATACCACCTTTATTCTTCAGTTGAATTTTTTGGATCTCATCCACCAAGAGGTGTCTACCATTCTCAAATCCCAAACTATATAAATACGACATTATCCCCAACGCCCCAAATGTGCAATATTGATATGGAACATTCACTCGTTCCGTACGCTCTCATTCTCCTCTTATTCTCTACCACTATCTTACGTCATTCTTGAGCTCACTAATACACATAATTCCATCTTGAGATATTAACCCGAGGAAGGGCCTAAGCAAGCGACATGTTTCCTCTTAAGCTAAAGATCGAGCAAACCTTCGACCCATAGTAGCTAACGCAAACCTCATAGTTCATTTAGAAGATTTGGGTAGAACAATTGGCGTGCCAGATAGGGAATCTTCATTACACTAAGCCCCAAACAACGTTAAAACGAATGTAGTAAGAAAATGCAAGAATTGAGTCGTTACCTCCTATTTCTTAAGAACCTAGAGAAATATCTGAAAAGATTCATCCTTCGACTCATCCCTCACTACACTGGGCAATGGCACTGGTGGTGTATATGGAGAGACCTTCCGCTTGAGGAATCTTCTTCATCCGAGGTGTGACCACCTTTATCTCATGATCTTCTACCAAAACCACCTCCCACTACTCTTGGCACGGATTAGGCTCGGTGGTGCCAGGTAGAGATCCCAGTTGTCGCATATTCTCTCCCACCAACCGTAACAAATCAGCCAACTATCCTCTAAGCTTGAGCTTGTTGACCTTTGAGTTGCGTGTCTTGCGATATGAATCGTAGATCATACATGCTCTCCATCCGCTCCAATCTCTAGTCATTCTTCGTCTCCATCCTATCCAATCTAATCATAATATCCCTAGTAGTTAATTATATTCCACGCTACTAGATGATCCATTATTATTCCTCCCAGCTGAAACTAGAGGTTGGTATAGAGGTAGAGAACCACTTCCCGATCCTTGATTCCCATAATTCTTCTTCTGATCCTGGAATTATAATCATGGTTCTACCACGTTGCTATCTGAAACCACCATACCCAGACTAATTATGAGGTTAGCCTAGAGAAACGAAATGGAGCTCCTCACTGTTCATGGGAAGGTTGCTCCCAAAGTTATGGCATGTGCCTCTCTTGTGGGTGCAAGTGTCGCACCATCCGCAAGGATCCTTATGATTTTTGCTCCAAGGTATTACAGACAAGCACGCTCCCGATGAGGAAGATCACCATAAGTCTCGTAGCTCTTCACTTCTTTGTAAGAACCTCTAGATGATGAGTGGCCAAAGGTAGAATGTCTAGCCGGCATATTATCAACCTATAGTTGTAGCTTCTTCAACTCAACAGCTTGGGAATCTACCAATGGTTGCAAAGGAGACGTGTGTCCCTTGCCAGAATCTCAAAGAGTATATCTCCTCGACCAAGTCCTACTCTGTTTCGCAACTGAGGCATAATGAGCAAGAACCTCAGTTGGAGATAGAGAAACATCTCCTTGCGCCAACTGATTCACGATCATGGTTATCACGTCATTGAAACCTGTGCCAAAGAGATTGGCAAGTTGCACATCTCCGAACCCATGATTTGGGAAAGATCTTACAATCTCTTGGAATTTGTACCAACAGTCATATAGTGATTCATCATCCAGATGCATGAAACGCGCAATCCTCTTCAGAAACTCTTATGTCTTTGAGGGCGGAAAGAATTCCTCCAAGAATGCTTGAGCAAGTTGTTGCCACGTTGTGAAACTTCCTCCTAGTTGGCTATTGAGCCACCTCTTAGATACTCCCATTAATGAGAAAGGGAATAACATGAGGCGGACGACATTCGTCACTTCTTCTTATCATTCGAAGAAATGACTTCTGACATTCTTACCATGTCGGTTCCTACTAGTCATAATTGGTTTATATCAGGAAAATTGATGATACGAAATCATAATCAATTAGTCTGCCCAAATTGATCACGGTCTATACTATGCTGAATAGGGTTTGACCAAATCCTCTAAGGCCTAGTTGTGTAGTATATATTGTGTAATCAAGTCATGTAATAGTTTAAGGCCTAGTCATGTAATAATACCCTCAACCTCCTTTTATGTGGACTAGCTAACATTACGTTAGTGAACTGTGTGAAACTTTGTGTTCATCTTCTTTATCGCAACTCTTCCCATGTCTAACAGTTCAATTAACTGTTGGGGTTGAGTGGTGTGAATGGGAATGATGGAAGGAAGGATAAGGCGTGAAATCCAACCGGTTTGATTTGAGTGTGAATTAACCAGAATCAGTGGTTAAATCGGTTCGATTCTTTCAATTCAATTGAAACGAAGAGATGTGTGCTTTCATGAACCATCGTGATTGTTCGTATCACACCCTTCCATGTCCTATAAATTCATCCCTCCTCCTTTAATTTAACATAGGCTTTAGAGAAGGTTTTTACGGAAGTTTGGAGACAAGATTTTTTAACATAGTTTTTGCATCGGTTTTTTCAAAAAAAAAACATTGCCGAGTTGTGTGGTTCGCACCGTGTTGTTGCGTTCGTCGTTCATTGGGGTTTGAAGTACCGCTACGCCAATGAGGTAAATCCGTTCTATCCTGGGACGATTGATCCCGTAACCTTGGGTACCGTGAGGGGAATTACATTCCTAAAGCCTTAAGGAGAAACCGTGAATTTGGTTGGCTCAGATTTGTTGCATTGTCTTTACATTTGATTTCATGTTCATGATTTCATTCTAACCATTTGATCTTGTGTTGAAGGTATACACTGGTACTAACATTAATAGGTTGACACAATGACACCAGATATCATGTTATCTAGTTCTATTAATTGGTTCTTAGATAACTTTTGAACTGGTATTCCTGACAAATCTAGATTCACCAGAGTCTTGTCGGTTGATCACCAAAAAGTCATCAGCGTCTCATTGTCGGAAAATTCATGAGAGACCAACGAGGTGACGATTAGTCGCTGAAGAATTTAGTTCTTAAAATAAAAAAAATTAATTAGTTATTAAATATTCTAACTACCCCTAACAATTTAGATTATTAAATCATTCAAAGTTGATCTAATATTTGAGATGAGGATTGTAACTGTTCCAACCCTTGAGAAATATCGGAACAAGCCGAGCCTGATTATGATATGCTAGTTATGGATACGTTAGAGAAGATGGACATTATTAATGACATAGTTATCCGCGCTGTATTATATATATATCCCTCTTATTCTTTAAACGAGTAGTACTAGCTAGGATCTACTTTACATCTCTAATTCCTTGATCAGTACTGTTAATGGACATTGTGAACCAGTTTCAGTCTGTAATTGGTTGAGAGGGTATAACAAAAAGGCATGAAAAGCTAATTAATACACAATGATTTGTAGTATTGAATCTGGCCACCAAGATTAATGCAATGTTTATATAGTAGATAGGCATCGTAATTAAGCATGTGAGAAAACCAGATCCAAATAAATAATACAAGTTCCAAGCTGGAATATTTGGCCGTCTTTTCTGCTGTATCATATAATAAAATTATTAAATAAAAAAATAGAAAAGAATACTGTATATGCTCTCTAGATTTTTCGGCAGACCAAACAGATAGAAGTATATAAGGAAACAGAGGCAGCATTCCTGTTGGCAATATCAGCAAATAAAAGAGAAACAAATGGATTACTCAAGCGGACGCAAGAGAAGAGGCTTCTTCAAGACCAAATTGATGCCTTTATACAGAGCACCAGCTCTATCATCATCATCATCAAAGCAGCCAAGTAATAATAACAATAACTACAACAGCAACAGCGTACACTACAGCAGTAAAGTAATCCCTTTCAGCCAGTCTTCTGCTCCTTCAACAGTGGCCTCCTTTGTTGTTCATCATCCAAAAGATCACAACAATAATATTGCAGCTGATTCCACTGCAGTGCTCCTTAATAAGCAGCAGGGTAACACAATTTCGTTTGGAGTCCCGGCAGAGACGAACATCAATTACACAAGGGCGACGGAAGGTATGAAGCCAAGGAGGCATCAGGTTGATCATAATAACAAGTTCTTTGGAGTGGTGGGTGATTGTAGAATTGATACCAAAGCTTCCACTTACATCTCTACTGTTCAGGAGCGTTTCAAGCATCATGAACACACTTACTAGCTACTTAATTCATCTATACTTGTTTGCTTGATCAGATTATAAATGAAAACACACACAATTATGATCAACTGATTCTCCCTTGTGGAACCAACTATTGATCAGGCGTGTGTTCAGTGTTGGGTGTGTAGCGTTTTCATTTCATTTTTTTCAATGTGTAATAACTATGAACGGACTACTTAATTAGCATAATTAGTGAAGTTCCTGAAATGAAGGAGTCGTTTGGTTGATGAAATTGAGTTCGTGAATCGGGTTCTAATTCCCAGTCCACCGGGAATTGGCCCAAATAATTGCACTACAATTCTCAGTAGGCTTGGAATTGAAATCCAATTTCGAGACTCAATTCCATCAACCAAACCACCCCGAAATAATTTACTTATTCCGTCACAAATTTGAAATCCCCCTAAGTGTTATCCCACTAGAGTCTCTGCGCCTGAAACTGTTTGTGAGTTCTGATATCTACAACTTATTTATTAGCATAACCAATCTTAACAAATTCTGCTTTCCCCAATATTTCTAACCCAAAATAAATACACTAGTTTATTCGTGTCCTCAAACAATAATGAAGAAACCCTCACAGTTTTGGAATTTTGTTTATATCCATTTTTCTATCCAGAGTTTGTGCTCTCAACTATGATGATTATGCAACAACTGAGGCAAGAAAATTTTATTGATTTCTACTCTTTGCATAACAGTATAAATCCTGAAAGCTCATTTTGTACGGTACTGTTTATGTTGAGCAGTGCCTAACTTGTAGCTCATGTAAGAATAATGTGTTTGGTTTGATTCTTGCTGGGGAAAAGTGTGAGGAAGTCTGTTTTCAAATTATGCAATAGCTATTGTAATTTTTTTTTTTTTTATTCAAGCAGCTAGCACCATTCTTGTTGAGAAGCAGCATAGTTAGTTCAATCATCAGCTTGTCGGATTGACAAGAAATTGTAACTTCAAACAGGGGCGAAACCAGGGACAAATGATGCACTGAGTCAAAATTGAAATAAAAAAAAGTTACAGAAGTATAATATTTGAGCTAATTTTAACAACAGTTTAATACTGTTACTAAAAAAACATATGTATTGTGTTAAAACTATTAGTTACTTTCCTATTTTTAAAATTATTAGTAATACTCTTGACTAAATGAAAATTGAAATGTGTCACCAACGAATTTTTTTATTTATTTGACTAATTTATCATCAAATATTGTATTTTTACTTATTCACAAGTCAATATAAAATGATTCAACCATCTACATGTGTTGGTGACTGAGGCGAGTTCATATAACACTGATCCAAAACTAAAATTTGCACTAAGCCGAATTCCAAATATTAATAAATTTATACATGATTTTAACTCTCGGGACCGAAAGATGGGTGAGCCGGGGTTCGGCCCGGCTCCCCCTGACCTCAAATCTAGATAGACATGAACATGTTGCAGCCGTAAATAGGGCTGTTGACGAACCAAGCCGCTTGTGATTGGCTCGGCTTTTGGCTTGAAAAATGCTCGCTCGTGACCTGACATGATTTTAAATGAGCCAAACTTTAGCTAGGGTATGTTCGACTCGATAGGCTCGTGAGCCGACTCGAGCTCAAGAGTCAACTCTAACAGTAGCTCTACTATATGACCAGTGGCATAGCCAGAAATTTGGACAAGGGGGTGTTTTGTTCGTAAAATAATTTTTTATTACCACATAATAGAAAAGTTCATCTTAAATGGTACTAATAGAAAAATCAATATATATATCACCAAATTGTCATTCAATCGCTCATCATTCATCCGATTTGAAATATTATTCTTGAAAAATCAAAGAACAACCAATTAATTTAATTATTAATTTCTAAATCCTAAAAGCTCGCTAGCAAAATAGAAAATCTAACGATTCAATTGAAGAATTATAATGGATAAATTAACACGAATATACATTCTTACTTTTGTTTTGATTAGGGAACAAGATATAATGAGTTTCAATTGAATCATTAATTAAGGTTAGCATTCAATATTTTAAATATAAATGTTTGAATATAACCATCGATAACTTATTGTGGCTAGATGGTAACAAAATGTGACTCATAACTGGAAGGTTGGCCATCTCTGTGGTATTTGACATAGTTGTTCAATCCAACATTTCTATAAATCAAATGTCAAGTAATATCTCCAATTTTTATTAGGATACAAAATAAAGTTACTGTTGGAGTCCTGATTTGTTCTCTATATAAATTAGGAAAAATAACTCGGCTATTGGAGCTAACATGGTGTACATAATGAGCATCAATTAACGTCATGAAGACGAAAGTTTAAATGAAAGGACCCAAACGACAAAATGATTGAAATAAGAAAGAGTAATAAGAGTGATTTATAATGTAGGGGTAATAAAGTAAAGGGGGCAATGTGTTATTTTTTCTTCGAAATTATATGTGTGTGAGAGTAGAAAGAAATGATTAAAAAATCATAGAAGCTCACCATGCATATAACCCAAATGAATGAGTGTCTGGACAGAAGAAAGGACTAGAGAAAGGAAGTTTTAGAAATGCCAAGGGGCTGCACGCACCCCCCAATGGCTAACGTGGCTCCATCACTGTATATGATTCATTATAGACTCAATAATGAAATATGTGGTTTGTCATATACAATAATCATATGCTACTTGTGATTTTAGTAATGAAAACATTGTTTAGGTTTAACTATTTTAAATGAGAAAAGAAAAAACTTGTAAACTTTAGAATAACATGTTTTTTAGCTTGACTAGTTTATATTTTTTATCATACAAACTTCAAATTGGACTTATCAAATGGTTATAATGACCAAAATTGTATTTAAACTCGAGTTTGGATCGTTAAGTGTAGTTAACGAGCGAGGCTTGAGTAGGCTTAAACTCGTCACAAGTTTAAAAATTCTATCTCGAGCTCGACCTCGTCTAAAAAGTAAGGAGCCAAGCTTGAGAATAGTGAAGTTCAACTTGACCCGGTTCATGAATGGCCCTAGCCGTAAACAAATCAGTTTCATTATAATCAGCAGTAACCAACCATTAAAAATGCATACATAATCAGCACCAAACAAAATCGAATAATAACAAAGTCAAAAAATTGTAATGGAATGGGTAAATCAACCAAATTGTAAGGTAATTGAAATTATGGGTTTAACAGTAATTGGGACCACTCTGGCTTTCAATGCCGTCAGAATTGGATAGTCCATTTGTCACCGGAAAACAAGGAATTCGTCAAAGCTACCGACATTGGTCAATTATTGCACCCAAATTCGTGAAGAAAAATGATGCCTTAGTGTATATTATTAGCATATCTCAACATTAATAGATACTTCTTGCCTCGCAAATTGGACAAGTAAAATAAACTTAGATATGAATGAATTTTTATTTGCTTTCACATTCACCATTACATTATGTTTCTTCACCGTATACTATCGAACTTGCATATTTTTGTTTCACCGATTACCACTTTGTTCTATTTATGGATGAAATGATGATGTGGCATGGACAAAGATGATGTAGTTGAGATTAATAGAGATAGAACACGAGTATTGAACTAGTTCACCAACGAATGTTGATCGGGGCGCGAAGCCCTTCATAAAGATACTTATCTTTTGACTACGGTCGTATTCCTGCGGGTCTCTTAGTTCGACTTACTCATTCAGAGAGGTGCTCGGGGGGGGGGGGGGGGGGGTAGGACACTTCACACAATCACAAGTCAACACTGGCACTAGCTCAAGTTATCACAGTTCACAACTCAAGAACGGGCTCAAAGAGCATGGAAAAGGGGTAGGTTAACAATTCAATTGAAGCGCGAAGCGCGGACTAAGACAAAACACAAAGTGGATGAATGGGAGAGAAGCAAGGGACAAGCAAGTTTCCCCTTCGGGATCATGAATCATGTGTAATACACAACCTGGGATAAAAACAAGTCCTAGCAAGCCAAAGATGAGATATTTCAACACTTATACGGACATGTATCCTGAAGCTCGACTCCAGTCAATTAGGACCAAGTACAGACATCAATCAATCGGGCTTTCGCCTTAAAACTGACCAAATAGACATGCACACCAAGTGTTCAATGAAATGCTTATGGGGTTTTCAACCTAAAAATACATAACTAACATCCCACTTTTGAACGAAAATGCAAACTAAGAACATTCCCACGGTAATCAATGATATGAAAGCTCATGGGTTGAGTCAATCAAAATCAAATAGTAACCTAATCCTGCATCTACGTCAAGTATCTAGAGAAGAGAAAATGAGAATAAGCACATGGGTCTGAATTACATCTGAACTTGAAATGAAACCAAAATAATCCAAGGGTTTAAGAGTGTAGAACAATCATCAATCCCCTTACAGTTCCAGTACCTGAATCCTAGGGGTTTTAGTTACAACAACTCAGAATGAAAATCAGTGGAATACAACCTAGAAAGAAAGAGGTAGAAAGATCCGACAATTTTTTCGAGTTTGGAGGATTTTTTTATCTTCGCTTGATGTTGGGGATGAAGGATGATGATTTCTGGGCTTTGGCGAGCTTTTCCAGGTCCTGGAGATTAGAAGTGTTCGTCAAAATTGTGTTGGGAACGAATTATGGCTCTCTCGAAAATTTGCCAAAATAGGCTTTTTAATTGCACAGGTCGTGGCATTTTTTTGGCGCATATCTGGCACACGCGGCATTTATGTGCCGCTTACGCACCGGTTATGCGCCTGGTGTCGCTGATGCAGCCTTTTTACTGTGCGTTAGGACCAAAAGGCCAATTTTCTTCAATTCGATATCTCGAGCATGTGAACCACAATTTCACCATCGTTCGAACCTGTGGCTTTGTATTAATGCACTCTATCATGGCATTACCTGAAAATTGAAGAAACGTGAAAATGGATCGCAAAGGTCCCAAGAGGCTATTTAAGACTAATTATCACAAATTGATCAAAACCCACTTAAAAGACAACAACAACACTCAAATGCCATACAAGAATGTATCAATTATGGGGAATTAAAAGTAACATATTTCAATTCATCAAATTACTCCACACTTGAACGTGGCTAGTCCTCAAGTAAAGACTCAGTTTAATAATGCACCTATGCAAAATGTACAAGTCATGAACGTCATGAATCATACAACGATGTGAGCGATGCCTTAAATCTTAGAAGTAGACGGACTAGTTCTAGTTGAGCTAATGACTAACTAACTTCAAAAATGGCAAGACAATACAACCTCCGATGCACTTACTCTACGACGCACCTAACACTTGCTAGACAAGGGACAAAAACATCATTTTCAATTAAGCACTTCTTTCTTGCCTTTTCATTTAATTAACTTTTAGTGAATGATAACAGGTTTATATGGAGCAGTCGATATCTTATTTTTGACCCCGCGTTATCATAAACCCAATGACGATAGCTTAGAAGAATAATGCCACATTGAGAATTCCTTTTTTGGGGACTACAACAATGGGTGGGCACGTATATACAGCTCGTACATTGACCCACAACCGACACTTTAACTTTGATTGCACAACTTTCTCAATTCACACTTTGGCATAAAACAACTTTTCTTTTTAGGAGTCCCTTATCTAGACCGGACATGGCATCAAACTAGCGAATTTGATGGGAAATTAGATCAAGTTTTCCGCAAATCTAAGTCAACCATTCATTAAACCAACTAGAGCAAGTCCCTAAACTACTACAAGGACGGAAGAATGGGTGATGGTCATAACGCAGTTCTCACACAAAACACTAAGCAAAGACACCACACCATTCTCATCAAAAAATTCAAGAAAATGGAAACTTCACTAAGGATTTAAGCAATGCAAAGAGTCTAAACCACGAGTGGAATGGAAAAGCAATGATAGAATAAAAAAAAATCACCAAAAATTGGCCACAATCACCACCCATTTCACTCATAATCATTGTAACAGTCAATCCATTCAATCCCAAGCATGCATATCCCACCCCACACTTAAACAAGACAATGTCCTCATTGGACGAGCACATACTCAAGGTGAAGGAGGAAAAGAGGAAAGATGATACCGGGAAAATGACGTGCTTCTCACGATGAAATCTGGAAGGACCAAAATTCTGCTAAAAATATTTCCATAAGCTCTCGAAGTTCCATTCCGCTTCTTGGTACCTTGATCATCCACATAAAATCAAACCTCAAAGCATCCATAATAGTTAACAAAGTACAATCAACCCAAGTTCAAAAAAGAAAGACAAACAACGTCTTAATCTGAAGAAAAAAAGCAAGTAAAGAATAGATGGAGGAGGGTGTGAACCCTTCCTCAAGTCGAGTTGAAGCTCTAGAGGATCAACCTTCCTCTAGCGCTCTCTCTGATGCAACATCGGTCCTCTGGTGCTTCCTGCTCCTCGTTGGTGCCTTTTTTTCCTTCTTCTGACGACTCGGGTGGAGAATGTACTCTTCCTCATGGAACTGTGAATGGCAGATGTCCCCAGGGAAAGGAGAAGTGATACCAGCGTGGATGAGAGTGCGTTCTTCCAAAAGATCTGGAGAGTTACCAAAATCCATCATAAGCAACGAACTTGAAGTGGAAATGGGGGAAAGTGTATGGTCCAAAGGTGACAAGGTTAGTAATCCTTCATACAATCCTAGTGCCGACCAAGTAATCTTTCTTCGGAAGCATATTATCTTCGAACAAGTTGAGAAGGTGGGATGAATATGCAGTCCATGGTGGTTAGCTCGCCCATAGTAAAGATCAAATTTGTTGCATCGATGGGGCTAAATTCTTGTTGTGATCGTGCGTGCAGAAATCATGTGGAAGAGTTTGTACAACTTTCTTTTAACCTTGGAGGCACGTGCATTATGAGGATTGAATTCATATTCCTATCCTTTTGTGAGCCACCTCCACATCGCGTGGTGATCTCTTTCTAACATGTCATCCTTATCGAACGGAGGAACCAGCGGCCAATCACGAACACTAGAATGAGCTCTCTCAAAGGTACAAAGTCCCAACCGAACTGCAAACTCATCCTAGGAGTAACTCAAATCTCGATCCTGGATCAAAAAAGAGATCATGTCCTCAGTGCTCTGAAGGGTACACATGAACTACTTCAAGTGCATGTTGATGGCACACTCTTCCACTTTACTAAACTCGCAGATACTAGCTACCTCCAGAGGGCCTTGCAGGAAAGAAACATCACCAACTGCCAGATCTTTAGCATTAAGGTAAACACCCCTGAAGCTCTCCAAGTGATACAAAGCCTTATACCGCTTCTTTGATTCAAGGTCAGCGAATTTGTAAGGGGGTGGTCATGGCCTAGGGAAAGGTCTGTTTGGGATGTACCATCGGTGAAAGTCTCCCTTCCTAGTCGACATCCTACAAAACAGGCAAGAGACACAAAATGAGATTCATTCACAAATGGGTCTAAGATTTAAGCACAAAAATCATCAACCAATTAAGCATGGTGGAAATTCAAAGAATAGATCATGCAAATAAAATTCACTTCAGGTCTCATGGTCGACATAGATTCCCTAGAACGAGTATCCTAAGCATAATCACTCTTCATTAAGGACAAACCAACAACATGCCAAATCACAAGCCACATACCACCCCACACTTAGCATGAAAGCACCACATACTAATCCTAGCAAAAGATGTCATCTTACAAACTAAGGATCATATGAAAACATGTGTGGAATGGCAAAAAAAAAAAAAAAAAAAAACAATCCAATGACATTAGCATCTATTACTTAGTCTCATACATCTTAGCCAAATAATTCATCATGCCAAAAAGATAAGATGACAAGAAAACATGCTTAAAGTCTTCATCATTCAAGAACATGGCAAAAATAAGTCAAAGTGAGGCAAAAATCCAATTAGCATCGATTGAACATAGAACAAGCCAACACTAAGACCAAATTTTCTTCTTGAATCAAGGGAATGAGAGTGTGTACCTTAGTTGCGCAATTGAATATCATACCTAAAATTTCAAGACATAAAGTAAGCACAAAACTGACAAATAATCTAACAATTCTAGAATAATCCATTCGTCTTGCAACAAATTAACTAAATTTAACCAATCCAAAGCACTATAATCATGCAATCAACTCAATCTAACAAGACCAATTGATAAAAGAGTTCCAGAATCAAATCAAGAGCAAAAACTTCTAGTCTTAACACATAAAAATCCCAAAATTCAAGAGCAAAAATCCTAGAATTCTCCTAACCATCAGTCAATCATCAACAATGGAACAACTTACACCATACTAATCATCAATGATAATTGAACCCACTACAACAAAAACAAGCTTTTGCGACATTTGTTGAGTAATCTATAACGACAATTTCATTAAACGTCGCTAAAAATGCTATATTTTGTAACTCTTGCGACATTTTGAGTAAATGTCACAAAATTATAATTTTTAGTGACATAAATCAATGACATTTTTATGTTACTATATTATTACATATATATTTTAAGTTAAAAACATATATTTAAGTTTGGTGCATTCTATCTAACATAAATGTAATTTCAATAATCATAGTATAGTTTAGAAAAAGCATTTTATACTCACCCATCTAAGTTTTTGTTATTTTTATCTGTAAAAGTCGAATTTAAATGAAATAAAATTTAACGTGTAAATCTCTTTGTACTCATGTAATACTTTTCGTATTCATGTACACATTTCGTATACACGAGTATAATGCAAGTTATGAAGGTCCTTTTGAACGTGATTTTACACATATTCACCTTTTGTAGACGGTGCATGCATACACACTTGTTGTAATCATATAGATACACATTTTTTGTAGAAATATAGATACAAATTATATACACTCATGTGCAAACACCCTTAAACAAATTAAATAAATATGCTACATAAAAACCAATTATGATATGTGGCATAATGGTAAGGGCTCAATTTTATAACATTGATGTCAAGGGTTCAAATCCCAACATCAACAAATAGTAAACATTCTTTTCCAGGTGCTCAACAAGAGAAAGTAGTTGGTGGGGCGCGGTGGAGGACTACCTGGGGGCCAGTGGTTAGCGAAAGACAATGGCTAAAGGTTCAGCGGTGGAGGACTACCTGGTGGTTGGAGGGAAGGCCGTTGGAGACGCTATTCAAGGTTTGATGGCACATGATAAGAGGTGGTTAGCGAGAGACAATGGCTAACGGTTCGGCGGTCGAGGACTACCTGGTGGCTAGTGGTTAGCGAGAGACAATGACTAAAGGTTCGGTGGTGGAGGATTACCTGGTGGGTTGGAGGGAGGCTGTTGGAGACGGTGTTCAACGAAATATATACATTTAAGTAACATATATAAGCGTTACAACATTTTGTGACACATATAAATGTCGCAAAAAATACTCACCAACATTTATTGTAAGCGTCACAAAAACATAAAGCGACACTGGCTTAAGCGACATTATTACGACACTTGGACAAAACGTCGGTGAAAACTTTAAGCGACATTATTTACCTTTTTAGCGACACATTAAAAGGTCACAAAGCAAACCAACCTAAAAAATCAAGCAAAATCGTGGGTCAAAGGAGGTGAGCTTGGAAGTTGACTTTCCTTCTTCTTCCAAGAATGGAGATGAGGAAAAAGAGAGTTAAACTCATGGGTGAAAGTGGAAGGTTGATAAAAATCGAGTTTGGGGAGGATTGGTGGTGGTTTTATAGTAGGACAGTGAGTGGGAGGGTTTGGGAAGAGAAGAGCTCCAAGCTTTTGAAAAGCTCTTCAATGGATGAAAGAGAGAGAATGTGGGTTGGGGGTTTGTGGAAGAGGGGATGAATGGTGGTGGGAGTGAAGTATTTTGGGTAGGGAGGATGTATTGGGTGAATGGGGGCTAGGGTTCATGAACTTGTGATTTGGAGAAGAAGAGCAAAAATGGGCAAAAAAGAAGAAGGAAGAAGATTGCAAAAAAAGTCAAATTTGTGGGAGGGGGATTGTGACCTCCCAGGTCTCGGTGCGTGCGCCATAAATGTGCTAGTTACGCGCCGAGGTTGCTGGTTGCACTCTTAGTCCCTTAAAAATTTCGTACGCAAATACTTTTAATTGCAATCTTCAATACCGACCTTCCAACTTCAAGCAAAAACAACAATCAAATACTCAAAGCAATCATCAATCATCTAAACATCAAGAATTGACACCAAACATTGACGAAAAAGTCTAAAAAGTCTTAAAAAGTAGAAAAATTAAAATCATCTTATATATAGATGGGTCGGGGTGCCTCCCAAAAGAACTAAATGTCTCGTCATTAGCTCGACGATACTTGGAACTCAGTTCAAGGTACTCAATTAGAGATCTTCCAGTAATCAAATCCTGAATTCCTCTTCATCTTATTTCCTTCGTCTACTGGCAAGTTCTTCTTCTTTTCTACGTGTTCGTCCTTCATCTTTGATTTCTTGGGCAGAAACTCCTTAACTTTCCTAGCTACAATATTCCTCAACGAGCTTCCCATGCCTTGCGTTTCTCCCTCAGTCATTCCAACCTCCTGAACCAACACAGAATCATGCGGGAGTGAGGTGGATTTATCCAAATAATTGAGCAAAACAAATAAAATCAAAAGATGCATTTTTCATCCTCCTGCGAGATGAAGGAGGAGAAACAACTACCGGCGTAGCCATCTAAAACACGATTTCTTCCTCCCCTAAGCGTAAGGTGATTCTCCCACTAAGCACATCAATGATGGCTCTAGAAGTAGCAAGGAATGGTCAACCGAGTATGAGGGGAGTATTGAAATCTTCCTTCATATCAAGCACAACAAATTCAACCGGGAAGTAACAATTGTTTATTTTATAACGAGGACATTCTTAACAATTCCTAGTGGTTGCTTAGTTGGAGTTAATTCCGTAAATCCAAGGCATTTTCACACATGATAGGGCACGACATTTATACTAGCTCCTTAGCAAGTAAAAGAGAAACTCCTCAGATCCTCGCGCTTCTTGGCAACCCACCTTTGGAGGAGTTGTGAGCAATTCATCCCAAGAGCTACTTCATCAACTCTTCTCAGGTCTTCCTTTTTCAGACAAAGCTTCTTCAAGTGGTCAGTGCTCGATGGTTTGTTTGCAATCTTGTCCAAGACCTCCTTGTTGATACACACATTCTCTAGCATCGTCACCACTTGGTTTGTCTCCTCGACCACCAGAGGAGGTGGCACCTCCTCAACAACTTCAAAAGCTTCCAACTCCACTTCTTCCTCCCCAACAAAGTATCCAACAAAAACTTAGCGTAGGACGGAATTTTCACAAGCAATGCAAAAATTGAGTCGTTGCCCCTTGTTTCTCAAGAACCTTGAGAAAAGCCTAGAAGGATTCATCTTGTGAATTGTCTCACACTCGATTGGGGAATGGTATCGATGGAGCATAAGGAGAAACCACCACTTTCTAATGAGATATATCCTACATGGGAGGTGTGACCACCTCAATCTCCTCTTTTTGCGCCAAAACCGCCTTAAGATGCTCTTGGCGTGGTTAGGCTACGTGGTGCTAGGCAAAGCTTCTGGTTGGCTCAACTCCGTTCCTACCAGCTTCACCAGTTCAGCAATCTAGTTCTTTGTCCATGGAGATTGAGCTATTTGACCCTTGATTTGCGTCTCTACAACCGCAAACCTCATGTCATACTTGGTCTTCATTTGCTCCAATATCTGATCATTCTTCGTCTCAATCCCATCCAACCTCAACATAATCTCCCTAGTAGTCGGCTCCGCGCTACAAGATGATTCATTATTGTTCCTCCCAGCTGATACTGGAGGTTGGTATAAGGGTCGAGAACCACTTCCTGATCCTTAATTCCCAGAGTTCCTCTTCTAATCCTGGTTGTAATCACAGTTGAATCGTGCTTGTTGTGTGAATGCATCATAACCTGATTGATTCTGAGGATAACCTTGAGAGATGAAGTTCAACTCCTCACTATTCATGGAAAGATTTCTCCGAAGTTGTGGCATGCACCACCATTATGGTTCCAAGCCTCGCACCATCCACTAGATTCTTGGAAAGTTTTGGTTCCAGGGTATTGTAGACAAGTGCTCTCCGGATGAGGAGGATCACCACAAGTTTCACAACTCTTTACCTCCTTGTAAGAACCTTTGGGTGAGGTATTTCCTGAGTAAGAATGTCCAGACTACATCTTGTCAACATGTTGCTGCAACTTCTTCCACTCAGTAGCCTGAGAATTCACCAAAGATTGCACCCTTGCTAGAATCACGAAGAGTAGCCCTCCTCCTCCAGGTTCTACTCTGCTTCGGAACCGGGGCATAGTGAGAAAGAGCCTCTTCTAGAGAAAGAGCATAAACATCTCCTTGCGCCAACTGATTCACGATACATCATTGTTTCATCATTCAATCTTGTGCCAAAGAAATTGGCGAGTTGTACATCTCCAAACCCATGATGTGGGCAAGATCTCAGAAGCTCTTGTAAACTTTACCAGCAATCATACAACGATTCATTATCTAGCTGCATGAAACGCGCAATCCTCTTCTGAAACTCTGAAGTCTTGGAGTGTGGACAAAATTCCTCCAAGAATGCTTGGGAAAGCTGCCTCCAATTTTCCCCATAAGTGAGAAAGGGAATAGCAAGAAGTGGATAGCATTCGAAACTCTCTGCTACTTGTAGGTGTAGCTGGGCACTTTTCGGGACTTCCATGTTGTGGCCTATTGGTGACTATATTGATTAGATGCAGCTTTAGCTTGAAGTCTACAACCATAATCTGATGTAGAACAATACTTCTTTCAGCTTCTCCCACCACATGCTTCGTGAAATCCGCAAACTATGTTCTTACATCCGCCATGTCTATGAAAAGATTAATAAATTCCTCATGAGTATGCAATTCTTATTGAAAAACACATGAACAAAAACAACACAAAGTAATGGGTGGAGCACAGTTGCTCAAAACTTTCAGACCAAACAAAAGAAGTCCACAGCAAATGCGCCAAAATTTGATCAAGGCGCGGAGCCCTTCACAAAGATACCTAGCTTTGGACTAGGGTCTTATTCTCGCGGGTTCGGCTTACGGCTTACTAATTCAGAGATTGGTGCTCAAGGGGGGGGGGGGGGGGGGGGGGGGGGGTAGGACCATTCACACAATCACAAGTCAAGACTTGCTCAAGTTATCATAGTTCACAACTCCAGCACGCCCTCAAAGATCATGAAAAAGGGGTCGGTCAACAATTCAAACGAAGCATGCACAAAGATAAAACAAAAAGTGGATGAAATGGGAGAGAAGCAAGGGCCAAACAAGTTTCCCCTTCTGGATCATGAATCATGTAATACACAACCTTGGATAAAACAAGTCCTAACAAGCCAAAGATGAGATCTTTCAAAACTTACACCGACACGTATCCTAAATCTCGGTTCAAGTCAATTAGGACCAAGTACATACATCAATTAATTGGTTTTTTTGACTCAAAACTTACCAAATAAACATGCACACCAAGTGTTCAATGAAATTCTTATGGGTTTTTTTCAACCTAAAAAGAGATAGCTAACATCCCTATTTCGAGCGAAAATGCAAACTAAGAACATTCATACGGTAATCAAAGATATGAAAGCTCATGGGTTGAATCAATCAACATCAAATAGCAGGAACTTATCCCAAAACAAGTGGGAGGAGTAGGCCTGAGACACATGACCAGCTTGAATGATGCACATGCTTCTCTGAGCCTAATCTGCAGAGGAGGGTCCTTTTGGGTCGCCTTGATAGAAACTTGTCGTCTGAAAGGGAAGGATACCTGGAGCACCAATGCGGCAGGCTCATGAATTTGGAAGCAGATCCTTGACTTGAGAGAGCTGGCCAGTAAGCACATTACTTGGGATGAGTAAGATGAAGTGTTATGGGATGGTGAAATCATGAGGAAGTTCAGTCTGATCAGGGTGTGGAACTCGATCAGAATCAAACACCCTGAAGTTTTTTGGCATGATCTGGTGTGGAGCAGCCCTATCATAGCAGGCAACAATTTTCTTTTTTGGGTGGTTGTTACTAACAGGTTGACTACAAAAGTGAAGATGGCCACCTGGATGATCACCATTGATGTCTCGTGCTTGCTTTGTGAGAGAGGAGTTGACATCAGAGATCATATATTTGGCAGCTGCGAGTATATTCAGGATGTTTATAAAAAAGTCCTGGCTGAAGTCCAATTTACTGGAGACTTCCACGGTAGTTTCATGAGATATCAACGGATTGGACAGGTGATGCGACTTGGAAAGTAGTTCATAGGCTGGCTTGGTGCTCTATTATTAGTAATGTCTGGAGGGAAAGGTTTCGTCGTCTCTATGCTAAGAAGATCAGGAAGAGTGGCTGTTTGATTGCTGACATTAAGGACGAAATGGGTTCTGCTTGTATAGAAACAAGGGTGGAAGCTTAGTTGGTACTTAGGAGGTGAAATTTTTTCTGAAAGTTTGCCTTCTTTGTATGGTTTTGTTGGTGCTCTTTGAGCCTTGTTTGTACTCCCCTTGATTTTTAAAGAAATGAAACCCTAATTATTCATAAAAAAATTCAAATAGCAACCTAATAATGAATTTACGTCAAGTATCCAAAGAAGTGGAAATGAGAATAAGCACATGGGTGTGATTCACGTCTGAACTTGAAATTAAACTAACAATAATCCAAGGGTTTAAGACTGTAGAACAATTATTAATCCCCCTAAGTTTCCACTCACAGAATGCTATGGGTTTTAGTTCGAGCAAGTTATAATGAAAATCAGAGGAATACAACCTAGAAAGAAAGAGGTAGAAATATCTGTCGATTTCTTCGAGCTTGTAGGATTTTCGATCTCCACTTGATGTTTCTATGATGTTGGGGATGAAGGATGATGAAAGAATGATTATTTATGGGCTTTGGGAAGGTTTTCCAGGTGCTGGAGATCAGAGGCGTTCGTCAAAATCATGTTGACCAGGTTTTCCAGGTTTTCGATCTCCACTTGATGTTTCTATGATGCCTGGTGTCGCTGACGCAGCCTTTTTACTATGCGTTGGGACCAAAACGCCAACTTTCTTCAATCTTGTATATCTCGAGTATCCGGACTTCGATTTGACCACCGTTCGAACCTGTGGCTTCGTATCAATGCGCTCTATCATGGAATGACCTGAAAAATCATAAAAAAATTCTGCTTGAAACGTGAAAATGGACTTCTAGGGTCCCAAGAGGCTATTTAAGACTAATTATCATAAATTGATCAAAAACCACTTGAAAGACAACAACAACACTCAAATGCCACATAAGAATGTATCAATTATGGGGAATTAAAAGTGACATTTTTTTAGTCATCAAATCTCGACTAGAACTTGGTGTGAAACTGTGATGTTTATATAATTATCGTCAGGAGAAGCAGAGAAGGAACATGATCAATATACAAAGTAGGATTAGTTAGGTATTTATAGTAATAGTGTGACTCAATAACACGAACCGGTCATAATCATATTTCTAATTACTATAATTAATAACTTCCCTTCATATTCATGTAAGTCTTGACCATTCAATTTCCCTGTCAAGAACTGATGTGTGCTAGTGCACCCAACTTTTGTAAGAAGATCGGCGACATGTGCTTTAGTATTGAGATATTGCACTCTTAATATCTCCATCTTGGATGATCTCTTGAATATAATGAGCATGTGTCTGAATGTTCTTTGTCTCATCGTGAAGGGCTGGATTTGACATTTTTTGAACGGCACTGGTGTTATCAGCATAGAGCATTGCCGGAAGTGACAAATTTCATGGTCAACAAGTAACTGTATTATCTAATCGATTTCATAGCACACCTCGGGCATCACTACAACAATTGTATTGTTTAACAATAGATTTTTAATAGGGTTTCTGAACTGCTATTATACTGCCCATGTTTAACACGGGTTTGCAAAATCACTGTTAAATGAATCCCGTTTAACCGGGGTTCGTTAACCCTTGTTAAATGATCCCATTTAATAGTGGATTCAACTAAAACTTCTGTTAAATTAATAAAATAAACCACAAAAGGGAGACTCCATCTTTCTCATTTCACGATCCATTTTTCTCTGACTGTTTCGAACTTCCTCTCAGCCCCCAGCCATCGGTGTAGTGTCAGCCCTTCTCTGCACTCCTCCCTTCCACGTCGTTGGTGCAAGTCTCCTTGATTACATCACAAGCTCACATACATCTAAATTCCCACTTCTAGAAAGAAACCAAATTACATCACAAACATACATCTCAATTCACAACAAGTTTGTTTTGAATCGATTTATCTAGCACCAGCCAACACCGACCACAACTATCACATAGAGAGGGATGATGTAACGCCTGCCCCGAACCGACCCGGGTCAAACAGGTGAAGAGAATCACTCGAAGATACAACAATAAAATGAAAGGAGAAACAACATTGAAATCGATTAAAACGTAAATCAAGAGTAAATCAGAAGCGCCTCCATTGTTAAAATCCCAAAACTTATTACATCGGTTCAAGTCCAACCCATGAAATATTTACATTCCAGAAGTTCAAATCCACTGATACAAAACATCCCAACCCAAAATAGCCAACATAAATCCAAAAGATGGTCAACTCATGGTCCAAGCCTTCGAAGATCTTCTTCACGCCAACAACACATCAGCACTCGACACACAACTGAAGCACCTGAACTTTAAGTCACTCACTCTAACCACGCAAACCTAAAAAGAGAGACTGGAGGGAGATCAATTTCCTATTGAAATTGAGTGAACCCATTGGGTTTAACTATGCGTCCAACCTAACCAAAAGAAGCGATTCCAAACTCCTCACGAAACACTAACAATGGAATCAGACTCAACCTTTACCGATTTTAATTCCCTAAAACAATCTAGTTGATCATATAGGTGCAGTTCACAGTTCAACATTCTCAATCCACAATAACATATAACCAGGCATCGTCATACATACAGTTCAACATCAAATACATCAAACATGCAGTTCAACATCAGAAACACCTTACATACAGTTCAACCTTAGAACCATCAAGCATTCAATTCAACATCACATCACAAGTCATCCCGCATTCACCATCAAAACGCAAACCCACACCTACACACATTCACATACACCACACTTCTTATTTTAGTTACTAAGTGAGTTATTAGGCATCCTTAGGAAGTCTAGGTTATCACCCAAGTACAGCTCTCCACTTCAACAATTCACAATTTAAAGTATCATCACTATCATAAATCATTCAACATCAATCCACATCTCAGCACAACAACATAGTTCAGTTCACAGATCAATCCAACAAAGTCCACAACACATCACATATCGGCTCACAAACTCAACCAGCAAAACACACACACGCACACATCAATGCACACTTCATTTATCTTTGTGAGTTAATTAGGCGCCATAAGGAGTTATTCCTCTGCCACCCCGCCGTCAATCACATCAATCATATCGCGTAGGATCTTTCCTCGTAGGGAGATAACACGACACATCCCCTAAGGGATCTTTCCTTATCGGAGATTTTAACCACCATGACTCCACGTCATGGGATTCACCCCAGTGAATCGGACTCTAACTCAACAGTATTACGGGTGGGGTAACGTTGGCTCCTTCCGGTTCTATCAATTTAATTTCAATTGCGCACATCCACAAAACAATTCCATTCAACCACAAATCCATTTCACAATTCCATGTACCAATTTCATGTCACAGTTCCACAACACAATTCCACCACAGAATTCCACATCACAATTCTAGGTCACAATTCTAGATTTGGCAACTATAGGTACAAATACAGAAATTCATCACATCCCTTCCCTTCCTATCTCACATTTCTAACTCGAGTTTATTAGCCATCATTTTTTGTCCCAATCCCCCACATCACACATAAATCAGCACAATTATCATACAACAATCGCAAGACAGGTATCCAGTTTTAGTCTCATAGGTTCATGCAAGACCTAATTCCATTCTATGTCTAGTTCCAGCTCCTCACAATACTCATAGTGTCCTATCGATGCTAAGCCAATCACAGCCACATAACTCATGCACACTTTAAAAAAGAACTGATGTGATCCTGGCCACCCTCGGGCCAACCCCGAGCCGAGAGCCTGAACAAGGCCTCAGGCCAAATGCTACTAGCCCTGGACCGACCACAGCCCCTGAAGACCCTCTGGAGACATTCCAGAAGATGTGGCTGAAGCATAATGAAGAAAGCCTGGCCAGAAGAAGCTGCCACCCGAAGATAGACCCCGGTACGAGCCCCGGACCGGGCCAAATGCCAGAACTAAGCTTAAGGATCGGAGCCACGATCCTTGGACCAGCACCAGCCCTTGAAGACCTCCTGAGAGCATTCCTGAACACTTGGCCAAAGCAGAACTCAAAGGGCCTGAACAGATTTGAAGAAGACCAAGAGCTAGATTCGACACTAGATGTGTCCCCGGGCCAGGATGCCGCAGAGGAGAACTTATGGCCCATCCAACAATTGGCTCATGCCTTTTGGGAAATTCCAGCAGCCCTGGATATCTTGAAGTCTCAGGAGCACCCTCCAACAAACGGTGATCAATTTGGAGGAGTATCAAAAGAGATAGGGCTAGAACAAGTCCTAGTGATGCTTGGCCTAAGCATCAAGGAGTGGAGCTTGGATGCTGATCCAAGGGAGCCAATACTAGGAGCTAGGATCAGGCCACCTCCTGAGCCTGATCCAATGAAGGATGCTTGACCATTCATGATACGGGAGATGAAGAGAAGATGCCAAGTACTTCCAAACAAGAAATCCTAATCAAGTTAGGATTTCCCGGTTTTGGACAGATTTCTAGTCTGACGAAGAATGACAGATTTGGGCTACCTGGAGATAGAATTTGGGCTGAAGCCCAACATGAAAGTTTAACCCCATGACGTCTACTAGTGATCTGCCAAATGGATTAATTTTCCGAATTTATTTATTATTTATTTGGCTGATTCTTCCAGAACCCGTTTAGCAATTTTTTAGGATTTTTCCAGCTTTTCATTCTTAGAGTTATTGTTTAGGAAGGAGTCTTTCCTTGGGAATAAGGCTACGAATTGAGCCTCATTCTTAGACAATATTAGGATTAGGTTAAGTCCTTTTTAGTGGCTTAATTAGGACTCTTTTTATTTGTTTATTATTTATTAGTTAGTTTCTAAGGAGGAATAGGAGAGCTTGTTCCCTACTCCTCCCCCTATATAAAGAGGCCTTCGCCTCTCTTGTAACACACCTTGAATTAAATAAATTACTGAAACTTCAGTTTTTCTTTTAGCATGGAATTGCTAATCTCTTCTCAACTTTCATGGAATTGATCGTCGTTTAGATAGGCTTATCGTCGAGGGTATCCTCCCTTTGAAGTGGCGCCATTGAGTTGATACTTCTGGTTCCTAGCTCGTTAATAGCTAGCGGGTCAAAGTCCTCTTCCATTCCCGGTTCCGACGGTTTCTTCCTGTTGCACGATCATCAGCTTGTGGTGTTTAAGGGTCGTCTGCCCATGGTTGCAGCGGTTCACATCAAGAACTCTCATTACTAGCCACCTAGTCAACCATACATTCACACAAATCAACCATACATACCTACAGGACGATCATTCATTCAACCAGTCACTCAACACCACAGAACAAAAATCTACACAAAAACCTCCATTTACCGTTTCAACTTCCCAGTTCGAGCATTCCTAAATTTAACTAACTAATCCATCTAATTCCACATATTTCATGTTCTTCAATCATTTCTCAATTCACACTTAGGACTCCAGTCTTATTACAATAAGCACATGACACGTTTTCAATCACCAACACAGAAAGCACCCAAACATACAATCAAATTAATCACACACTAGCACTTCATTCAATCACGCTCACATTTCAAACAATACATCCAATAAAGGGCAAACAACTAGCTCACCGGCCAGCCCCACCTGCAAGTACATGGATAGTCATGTCGTGAGTCCAGGGTTACCCTCTTGTTCTTCCTTTATAGGACGACCCCACATTGGTAGTGCCATCCACTTGTTTATGATTAATAGGGCGACCCCACATTGGCAGGACCACCCTCTTGCAACCACAACTGACACAATCGAGCATACATATATACAATTAACTAGATCATAAACTCGTCCCTCTTATCGCTCATTACTAGGGCCAAACCGTTTATCATCATCATTAATCAATCACCCCAATCGCAACCCATTGAAATGAACAATCAATCAGTCACCAACTCATCAATTAGCAATCACTCATCAATCGACAATCATCATAAAACAAACCCCAACCAGTTACAGAACAGTTACCAGCTTTTAATCTCATTCAATTTCATGCAATCCCTATATTACTTTAGGTCAGAATTTCAACTCCTCACATCGACCATCACTACCTATCGTACGCTAAACCTTCACCTGACAAGAAAACGAGGTTCTAAAACAACTTCTTGAACTCGAACAACCAAGCTCTCCATCTCCACAGACGTAGCTTCTTCCTTCTGCCACTGATGGCATCTCACTTTGGTATATCCAGAACCTAGATGTGAGATCTCTTCCTCTCCTCGCCAGGAATGCGTAGCAAGAAATGGATCGACAATCGGACATCTACAGCTCCCAGAATCAAGGTTTGAAGTTGGGGGAAGTTTGGTTCGTCAAAGGATTTTTCGGGAGGAAAGAGAGAGAGGGAAGTTTTGGAAATCCGTTAAGAAATCAGCCTTTTTATGGCCAGCCACAAGACACACGGCCGTGTGTTGTAACATGCCATCTCTGACGAATTCTCAACGTACTCGCTTGTAACTTCAACCCGACTCAAATATGAAAGTCCTGGACTTCGATGGGGCCTCAAGAACACCGTTTCCAACATATTAATCATCCAAACTCGAGTTCCAAATCATTCAGTTGGGTGGGGATTTTACAGATGAGAAGAATATCAAGAGCCACCAGATATGGGCATTTCCTCTTCTTTTTCACTTTCTTCTCCCTTCACTTCCTCTCTGGTTTGTCTCCTATATCTCTTTTTCTCTCTTCATATTTGTTTCGGTTCTTGATATGTCCATTAGGTTTATGATTTTTTGCTGCTAGTCTGTTCCACGTTTCCCCAATCAATTTCGTTTTGATTTACCTTCTAGGGTTACGAGTCGAGAATAAGTCAACTTACCTTTCTTAAAGCCACACAACTACTTACCTTCTTCCATTATATAACACCACAGTCGCATTGTTGTTCTCACCCGATTACTCTACAACACTTTTGCTTAAGACTACCAGAATCAGTCGGTTTGTCTGCCTCTTCTCTATCAACTTAATCACCGGGGAGGAATGATGGCACAGGATATTCGATCGGAGCTAAGATCCCCTTGGTTGAGCTCGGAACTTGGCAAGCTTCTCATGGCGTGGTTGGCGATATCGTCACCATTGTAATTAAGGTAATTATATTCATTTTGCGATCAAGAGCAGTAGGTTGATGTTAACATTCACGGTTCAAATGTTTGTTAGTTATGAAAATTCATACAATTTTTTGTGAAAAACTAAAAGTAGAACAAGGATTCATAGAATTCACCATGCCTATTCAATATGAGATACATAACTATTTTCTTCATACTATTCCCGTGAATTCATTCATGAACCACTTAATCCAAAATAACTTTGAGTTGTTTGTGAAATGTTCCAAATAGTTTTTCCCAAAGTATTATAAGCCCCAAACTGGAATCAGATTTTAAGCTGTTAGACTTTGTAACGTCCTATTATTGTCAAGTTCTAGCTTTCTGTTTCGGGTTGAAATGAGTTGAATTCGAAATGTTGCTGAAACTGGTCTTAAGTTCCAGCTACTGCATTTTGCTAAACTTATGAGTGTAACGGGCGTTACACACTATATAGCACCTATTGTCATTCAAGGTGCAACAGGCGTTACAGAACATGTAGCTATCATTGTCTACCACGGGTAACGGGCATTACAGGATCTGTAACGGCCGTTATGTCATTTCAGTATAAAAAGTGAAATTGGCGGATAGTGTACTCAAATCAAATTCTTTCTCTTTCAAACCTCTTTGACGAACAATGGGAGTTGAAGGCGGGGATTTGGAGCTTGGATAGTTGGATCAACGAGGGAACATTAGGGAAGGTGAAGGGATTGATCTAGGTCATTCGCCCCAGGCTTTGATTTAGGTAAATCCTTCTCGTTCAAGCAGATTTAGCTCTGCCAGTTAGGGTTTTGGGGTTTGAGGGTTTTGGTGTTCTTCTCTAATCAGATCAGTTCTGATGGTTGTGGTTGTTTGGAAACCTGTGTAGGAAGGTTGTGGTGCAGTGCTCAGGGTTGGAAGCTATCTCAGTCAGTCTGAATTCAAGAATCGCCCAAGGAAACTGTGAGGGGTTTTTCACTGAATGTCATTTTAACTGCTATGATCCATACCCAACTTTCATTGCTCATTATTATGTTGTTTTTCACTGAAGGTAGGTTTTATTGGGACTAGAATTTGGAGTTTTAATCAGATTTTTTTTTCCCTAAATTGTTATGGCAAATGCTCAGAACAATTCATTGATGCTTCCTTTGTTGCTGAAATGATGTATTTTTTCATTTGTTGCAGATTTCGGAGATGATATTCAATCCTCCCAACCTTGTGGATGATTTCTACTTGAACTTACTAGATTGGGGCAGAAGCAATGTAATGGAAATATCACTAAGAAGTATAGTTAATCTTTGAGACGCCTGAGATAGCTCAAATTTTGAGCTAGTCATGGTTGATGAGGAGCTTGGCCCTAATAATGTTGGCTTGTCCTAAAAGGTGAAAGTAGTTCTTTTACTTTTATCTTCTATTAATGATTGATGAATCTAGTGTAACATCCGGTTCCGAGTTTCCGATCAGAATTTAAAAATTATAGGTTAAACTTCGTTGGTTAAAACTTGGAGGATTTAAACTTGAATTTATTAATTAATTTGCGGATATTTTTATTATGAAATAATTTGTGAGTATAATTTATTCCATTGGCGAAATAAATCTTGTTTTGGGTTAATTGTTGGATTCGAGTTCTACATCGGTGGGTCGAATCAATTGGTCGAACCTATTAGCCCGACCTTGTGACTTTGGCGTGTCATTCGAAATAAGGAGGAGTTCGGCTCGAAGCGCAACTATCTATTGCGGCGCAGGTGAAGGGAATATGGAATGGATTGGAGTTGGGCCTGGCTTGGTTCGGCCCAAGTGAAGAGGAATAGGGAGGGGGCGCTGATTCAGTCAGCAGCAGCGTGGACAGCGGGCCCAAGGCCTTGACTCCTTCTAGTCCAACTGTGTTGTGTGGATGATTTAAGGGCTTCGGCCCGACGAGTTATGCAAAAGAAGGAGGGGCTTGGTTGGGCTTTGAGCCTGAAGCCTTGAAGGCTGCTGCTTGTGGCGTTAAAAGAAAAAGAGAGAGGAGGGGTTTAGGTTATCTGTACACAGAAAACAAGAAGGAGAAGGGGTGACGGTGCTCAAGAAAACAACAAAAAAAATGGAAGTCGAGGCCATGGTGGCACCCCGACTAAGAGAAGAGAGACGGAGTTTCACCCCCTACGCTTCGATGGTGTCATGGCTTCAGTTGAGAGAGAGAGAGAGAATTGAACGAGCGATGATGGCTGGAATCACGGTTTCAAAGAAGTGGGAGCGTGTGACGGTATCGACAGCCCTTGCCGACACCAGGAAGGCTCGCCGGAGAAGACGAGGGGTCCTTTTGGAAGTTTCTTGAAAGTTTGGTGGCTAATCTGCCACATCAGAAAATTAAGTAACCAACCTGTGCTTTTCTGAAGTCTGTGGTGTGTTTGGGAATTCGACTAAGGATTTGTTTGGCAGTTTGGTTGGAGGCTTCAGCTGGTGATTTAGAGATTCGAGCATAACTCCTTCATTAGAGCTCTGATTGACGAACCATCATCAACTGTGGAACTAGCGCATGACGAGACGCATGTTCCCGGACATATTTCAGAGTATTCTTTTAGGCTAAGGTAAGGCCTTAGCATCGATAGGTAGAGACATGAGGAATTACAATCCGGCTTAGTGATTAATAGGGATGCATGAATTGGAGAGTCAAAAATAGTTAATTATGTGGTTGGTAATTGATTTGATGATGTGCTTATGTGTAGTTTGAAGTGATTGGATGCTTGGTTTGACTAGGTGACTAGAAATGAGAGTATAATTCATGAATGTGCAAAATATATATGTGGTTGTGATTTAGTATGAATGTGGAATGTTGGATGCACAAGGATGGTTCTGCCAAAGTAGAATCATCCTAGAAGGATGAACAGAAGGGTGGCCCTAGACCTTGTGACATGATCACCCCTTTGTTTTTATTATTACAGGTGGAGTGGTTGGTAAGGCTAGCAATCCGCCCGTAATAAGTGTGGAATTATGATGTGGAATTGTCATTTGGAATTAGTTAATGGAATTGTTGGTTAATGTGTGGCAGTTGATGTGGTTGTGATAAAAGAAATTAAAATTATAGAACCGGAAGGAGCCAACATTACCCCCAAAGAAATGTGATGTTATCGAGTCCGATCTACATGGGGTAGATCACCTTGGTCGGATACCAAGGATTGTTATTTTCCTCCCAAGAGAGAAGATCCTATTTTAGGATATTGTGTATTGCTTCCATAGGAAAGGATCCGTTGAGGATACTTCTGGATGTGATGGTCGGCGGGGTAGTGGGGGAACAACTCCTTATTGCGCCTAATTGAATCACCTAAATTTGAACTTGATTGTGTGAATGTGTGTGTGTGTGTTTGGACATGTTTGAATCACCTAGAAGATTCTCGTCAGCCAACTCTCGTCATTTTGGGATTGAGGATTCGGATAAGGAAGCCTTCTTAGATCATTAAGCGGGTCCCTTCTTAGTCTTCCATTGTTTAATCGGTTCTATCGATTGATTTCTCTCTTCTGATTAAGCAAGGAGAGCTTGGAATTTCATAAATCTCAGGAGGTTTGATTAAGATTCAGATTTGTTCTTATGCTTGCATCGGTGTAAGGTGAGGGTTTTACAATTTATAGTTACCTCAAGCTCAAGGATTTATCGGTTAAATTTTGGTGATGGTTATTGATGTTTGTTTGTTTGTATGATCTTATTCTACTCACTAGATGACTAGTAGATATGTATACGGGAAACTAACAGGTATTACATTATTAGTTCTGGCTACGGCCAGAGGCCACAATATGAGATAGTAGAGGATCACTGCCCCGCCATTAGTAGGATACTGTAAGGTATTTTTGTTGGTAGACCACCTCTGGATTACGCAATCCCATAGGTAACGGTATCGATAAAGGGGTTTATGACACTAGATTTGACGTGATTATCAGCCTCATTTAAGCGACATTTCCTTGCTTGAGACACGGCTTTTGGGGTAGTTTAGGATGTTTACACTCAATTGCTTTATTTCTTACCGTTTTGGTTACTTTGGCCCATTATAGGTCTATTTGATGTGTTTTCTAGTGACTTTGTGAATGCACAGGTTTTTGCCATCAAAGTTTGAATATTCCCCTGCCAACACTCACATATTCGGCGACATAATTTATAAAGAAGTTCTCGGCGAGAACTTCCAAAGTTCTCGTCAAAAAATATTGAAGATTTGAACTGGGAGTGATGACACTCGATTTGACGTGATTATCAGCCTCATTTAAGCGACATTTCCTTGTTTAAGACTTGGTTTTTAGGGTAGAATAGCGAATATTCAATCAATTGCTCTATCTCGTGCCATTTGTGTTACTTTGGCCCGTTTCGGGTCTATTTGATGGTTTTCTAGTGTTTCTATGTTAGCATAGGTTTTTGCCGTCAAATAAGTAGCCAAGGACGTGTCTAAGGCGTTGTAACCTCGAGGAATCGCACCAGAATCGATCCAAGGAGTCAATCAAACCAAACCAAATCCTGCTCCCATTTACAAAGGAATTTTCGGCGAAAATCCCTTGCAATTTTTGGCGAAAATTCATGAAGAAATCGGCAGTGCATCCAAGAAGAAGTTTTCGGCGAAAATTCATGAAGAAATCGGCAGTGCATCCAAGAAGAAGTTTTCAGCGAAAACATCAAGTTTTCGCCGAGAACCCCGGCGTCCGAAAATCACAGTAGAATTCAGCCGGCGATCAGTCAATTTACAAAGAGATTTTCGCCAAAATCCCTTCATATTTTCGGCGAAAATGTCAGGCAAAATCGGCAGTATTAGGGTTAAGTATAAATACTTAACTGGCGGCCCTAAATAGAGATATACCTTATAATATCAATCATAATTTCCAGACCTAAGGGTCGATAGATAGAGTTTAGAGAGTTCGAAGATCCGTGGAGAGATCGTGACGCCATCCTTCCACCTCGAAGAGCTCGGAGCTTAAAGTTGAAGATCTAGGAGATTGAAGCTTCGCCGGAGTCGTCAGAATTAGGTTTTTCAGTTCTTATCTGTTCTTCCTCTGTATGATGATTTCCTTTGTTGCCTTTGATTCTTCTGTTATCATTATGAGTAGCTAAACTTGCAGAGCTTAGATTAGATGAACCCTAAGTGATCCAGGGCTTTAAAGCGGTCACGGATCGGCGGTGATTAGATTCAAAGTTCAATCAGTTTCTCTTTGCATGGTTGTTTTGTTCTTGATTATTGTACTGCGTTTCTTGTCTAGTTGATGCCTAGATTAGTTTCGTTGTTCTTGTGTTTCTTTTCTGGTTGATCCCCTAGATTAAGTTTTTGCAAGCTAGGGTTAGTCGACAGACATCTCCCTGCTTTGGCGCATAAACTTGTCTTTCATGATCACCTAGTTTAGATTCTTGTTAAGCTGAGGATAGAAGCGAACGCTCACCTCTCTTTAAAACACCAATTCAACCAGTTAACCTTATAATTGGATGTGACTGCCAGTGATATACTGGAGGAAGGTGGGGATGACGTCAAGTCCGCATGGCCCGTACTCCCTGTGCCGAGGAGAAGAGGAGTCCCAGAGCGTAACTAGAACCAGTTAGGGTTAATCCGCTTCAAGAGTAACTTATAAATCATTAGTAATTGCACCAGTTAAGTTAAGTCGTTGCGAGAGGCGACCGTACCCGAGCGACTAATTAATCTTGGTAGTTAGAACAGATAGAGCGAACATTCGCCGGTCTTAAACCTAAGGGTCAGGAGTTGATTGAACGAGAATTGAAATCCGCTGATCTGTTGATTGTTGTTGCCTTGGTGATCTAAAGGGGGATTCGAAATCTAAGCTCGTCTGTCGTCTGTCTAAACCAGCAAAGCATTCTGTCTTTCAATTTCATTTTAATTTTCCTGCATCTTAGTTTAGAAGTCATGGAACTCACACCACGCACAACGTGTTTAAACCTGAATAAATTGCCAGCTTCTTTGAGTAGTCGATTAGAAGAAACCCTGTGGAATACGATCTGCTTAGCTTTCCAGCTTGGTAGTATTTGATCACTGTTTTACAGCACATCAAATTGGCGCCGTTGCTGGGGACTCTCCTATATTGTTTGAAAGAAGAGTTGGCATTTTATTCTTCTACTTTCCATCTTTCATTTCCCGTCACACTTCGATTTTACACCGGTTGTGCTTGATTTTGTCCCTTGCAGATCATAGCAGGTACAAAATCGAATCACTTCCGTTCCATCGTCCCTACCGTAATGGCTGCTCCAAGGAGTCTTGCGGACTACAGTAAGCCGAGCGCATCTAACATTCAGTCTCCCATCACCGTGCCTTCTAATGACGACGATCCCGACTATGAGATCAAGATTCCCTTTTTGGGACTAATCTCTAGGGACGTGCAATTTGAGGGAAAGCCAGATGATAATCCTTGCACACATCTATCTAACTTTCTGGCTGTCTGTGAAACTTTCAAGTCTAAGAACCTCAACAAGAACGCTCTATGCCTTCGAGCCTTACCATTCTCACTCCGAGGCGCCGCAAAGAGATGGCTCACTAGCAAGCCACCCGGTCACTACACCAAATGGGATGATCTTGCTCAGGAATTCATAGAGGAATACTTCCCTCCTTCCAGAACAACTGCTTACAGAAAAAACATCTCAAGATTCAGACAGAGAGAAGGAGTAAGTTTACATGAAGCTTGGAACGAATTCCAGGGACTCCTCTATGATTGCCCTCATCATGGCTTCACTCAGATGCAACTAGCTGAGCTCTTTGCTTTGGGTATGAACGAAGAGTCATCTGAATGGGCTAACTCCTTAGCTGATGGAGACTACACCACACTCACACCAGAAGCTGCTCTTCTTCACTTTGCAAACTGCGCATCTAAATCTAGAAGCTGGGAGAGACAGTTTGAGCAGCTAAGAGCCAACCAAGCCGTGAAGATCAGATCAAGAGCGAAGTGCAGAAAGAAATGAAGAAGATTTTCGGTACAGCAAACAACTAGTCTATAGGGGAAGTGAATTTCATTGATCAAGACCCCCTCTGGATTCACCGGAGGACAGCAACCTCAGAATTATACGTTCGAGAATACTTGGGAAATCGAGATAGACAAGAAGCTCGCCTGATCTTGGCAAGACTCGATGACCAAGAGGAGAGATTCAAGCTTCAAGCCCTCTTAAATCAAGATCATGAAGCTCGAGGTCAACGAGTGGAGAGCATGTTGAATAACATGTTTAGCCTGCTAACTAATAGCCCCCTCCTTAATCAATCATCGGTTCAAGACGACTCTACCATTAGGAAGGAGCACGTCAAGGCTATCTCCACAAGAAGCGGCAAGCAATTAGCTAGTCCTGCAGCTCCTGATCCGGCCATAATTCCTAATGCTATAGCTATTGACAAGCCAGAGATCGAGGAGGAGGATAAAGAAGAAGAGGAGGAGGTAACTGCCCCGCCTCCCCTAACAAAGACATCACCTGCGCCACCTCTCCCTCCATACCAGCCTCGGATTCCGTTTCCTAAGGCGGCGCAATCAAAGGAGAAAGATTATGATACCCGGTACAGAAAGTGGTATGGGTACTTGAAGAACACAGATGTCAAGATACCAGTTACTGATGCTATCCAGATGATACCGGAGGATGGAAAAGTCGCGAAAGATCTTGCGAAGAACAAGAAGAAGGGAGAGTTGTCTTCCGTCTCCCACGAGGAAGAATGCTCCGCGATCCACAGCCAGACGACCGCCATACCTCCCCTAGATAAGTGTCACGATCCTGGTGCTTTTACTTTGCCTTGCACTATTAAAAATGTGAAAATTGATCGTAGTTTAATTGATCTAGGTTCTTCCATTAATGTCATGCCTACCTGCTTGTATGAGAAATTGAACCTAGGAGAATTGAAACCGATTAGCATGCGTTTAGTGTTTGCCGACAGATCTGTGAAATTACCTAGGGGATTGATAGAAGACGTGGTTGTCAATTGTGGTCCTTTTACTATTTTAGCTGATTTTGTTGTTATGGATACCCGAGGGGAAGATGTCACTCTTCTCCTTGGCCGACCGTTTATGGCGAGCAGCCGGCATTACCATTAATGTCCCGAATGGCTCGTTCACATTACGGGTCGGCAAGGATACCATGACATTCCGTCTCAAGGACGGTATGCAAGTCCCTATCAGAGAAGAGGCACATTGCTTATCTATTGAAGCTGTGGAGTTGGCTTCGGTCAACTCCGTTTCTAATGAAAAATTTAGATTTTCTGCAGAAATCTTCTTGCCAGGTGTAGGACAGGTCCCTACTCTGAAGAATGAGCTGCCGGCACAGAAGCCGAGAAAGAAGGAAGAGCCAAAGACATCCCCTACTGAATCGCCAAAAGTTAAGGATCCTGGCGAGATAAAGAAGGAGAATAAAGAGAAGGATGCTTCTTTGAAAGAACTGTTCAGGCCTTGCAAAAATTCTGGTCATCTTCCCGAAGAATGAACCAAGTTAATTCATGCAAACGGGAAGAAGTTTACGCTTGCCGGAGGATATCTCATGAACTCCGACTCGGGCGTGAGAGAAATCCTGAGTTGGGATGTCTCCTAACATCGTCCAGGTATCGTCCAGCTCAAGGACGTTAATAAAAGAGCGCTTCGTGGAGGAAACCCACGGCTGGAGTCCGTTTTGAATTTTTGAGTCAGTCTTTTCGTCTTTCGAGTCAGGTTCGGGGGAGCCAAAGTGTTAGTTTAATTTCTTTTCGTTTTGATTTGTTTTCGGTAAAAAAAAGTATTTTACAATGGGTTTTTGGCGATAATTAAAATTACTCGTCGAAAACACTTTGCAAAAATCAAACAGTGGCTCTTCCATTATTTTTGCCGATTTTCGAAGATGTTTTTGGCGAAAACTTCTAAAGTTTTCAAAACTGATTTGGAATCGGACCGAAAAAAGGAAACTGATTTTCAAAACAACACAAGTTTTCACCGAAAACTTGTGTTGTTTTGAAAATCAATTTCCTTTTTTCGGTCCGATTCCAACGTATACTTGATCGTCCAAATCGGAGCTCTGTAGCCCCGGTTATCCCCGAAACAAGTTTTTCACGTTTTTGGCCAACTTCGTCGCTTTCCGTCCATTTTCTTGAGTCGTGTCTAAAAGGCTAGTTGTTGGGTTTTCAATTTTGAATCTTTGGACATGCTGATTATTGAATTTCGACGAGTTTAAATTATGTCTACCTCGTTTTGCGTGCCTGCTGTTTCGGTGTGATTTTTTCTGAACTGCTTGAGCTTAGATCTTCTAGATTGCTCTAGGAGTGTCGTGCCGTGAATTTGAAGAAAAAAAAACAGTCGAAATATTTTCAAATTCCCCTAACCTTCTTCGTTACGACTTTTATTCTGTGTGGATCCGGGACACTTGTCCCGGTATCCTTTTGATCTTTTTGTTGTTTTTGTTTTGTAGGAACTCGAGTAGCTACTCCGCTCCGCTCCGGGCTATCCGTGCTCATCCCTTAAACCGACCATCTCATTCCAGGTTCTTCGTATCTCTCTACTCTAGTTTAGTCTTGTGATGACACAGAACGATTTAAGTGTGGGGTAGGATGCTAGAGAACCTTGCATGAACTTGATTGCCCTTAATTGTGTGTTGTGTGTTTCTCGGTGCCTTTCCAGTTTCTCTAGCATTAGAATTGCTCGGTTCTTGATTTTTGATGTTAAGTTGTTGTTCAATCTGTCATAATGATGCTTAGACTGCTTAACCTAGAACCTGAAAACCAACGTGTATACTTTGATGCTAAATTGCCTGCTCAGAACAGAATTTTAAAAATCACACTTGTAGTTTGTAGCCTTGATTGCGTGAAAATGACCGAATCCGACTAGCAAACCAAATGTGAGCTTTTGATCCATTGCACGTAACTTGCAATTTCAATTCTTTTTGAGTGGTTTTCTGTTTGCTTGAATGAGTTAGAATTTGCATGAGACCTACTCGAGACCACACGATGACACGAGTTCTAGAATGATAGGGGCACCTAGATTCAGCTACTAAGCCAGATAGCCTACCCAACGTTAAATCCATTAGGTTTAAACCCTTGAGCTTGGCCTGTTCTTTCGGTTCGATATACATTACAACCATTCCCCATTCTTTCATTCCCCGTTGATCCCTTGTGGTTGTAGTTCTAGATTGACTTACCGAAGTCGGTTTGTGGTAACCTGCCTATAGCCATTAAACAGGTAGTCTTAGCTATTATATCCAAACGTGTAAACCCCTCTAGCAACTAAAAGAAAGAATCGGCACAAAAGAAAATAAAATAAAATAAAGAAGAAAAGAAGCAAATTTCGAAAAAAGTAAGAAAAAGAAGAAAAATTAGAAAAGCCAAAAAGTTTCAAGTTCAATAAACGTTCTTCTCCCTACATATGGAAGAACGAAGTCAAAAGAAAAGAAAAGAAAAGAAATGCGTAAAGAAAATAAAGTGCTAGGTTGCTTGAGGGTATCATAGTACGAGCGTTCATTATTCCACCCGTTCTGGTTAGACCGTAGGAAGCCATAGGCTAGATTCGAGGGCAGTTAGTCGAAAGCTACACCGCACCAAAGCCATCATCATACATTCCCATCATCCATCTCATCATAAACCCTTGTAGTGTAGAATTCGTTACAGTCCTAGCAGGGAAGTCCTTCTTGACTAGTTGCTCGTGTTGTCACAGTGGTGGAGATGTGGTCGAATTGCAAACTTATGACAGAATTTATTAACAGAAAATGATCGAGACCAGAAACACGTCCTTAAACACAGAGAGTGAGAGTCCCCCATTTACTAAATATTTTTTTGTGAGGAGTCTGGTCGGTCAGGTCAAATTCGTGCATAATTGGTTGCGATTACTTGTTGTGTGCAGTTTATTAGTGAGACTAGGTTGTTTGGCTGATCAGTATGCATGTTAGGTTTCTTGTTCTAGGAATTATCTGTCTAATAATTCATTGTGTTTGATTGAACTCCAATTTAATCGATCTTATCATTTGTGAACATGAGCGTTTCTATTCAGTTTGCTTGAGGACAAGCAAAAGCTTAAGTGTGGGGTATTTTGATGACACTTGATTTGATGTGATTATCAGCCTCATTTAAGAGACATTTCCTTACTTAAGACTTGGTTTTTAGGGTAGAATAGCGAATATTCAATCAATTGTTGTATCTCGTGCCATTTGTGTTACTTTGGCCCGTTTCGGGTCTATTTGATGGTTTTCTAGTGTTTCTATGTTAGCACAGGTTTTTGCTGTCAAATAAGTAGCCAAGGATGTGTCTAAGGCGTTGGAACCTCGAGGAATCGCACCGAATCAATCCAAGGAGTCAATCAAACCGAACCAAATCCTGCTCCCATTTACAAAGGAATTTTTGGCGAAAATTCATGAAGAAATCGGCAGTGCATCCAAGAAGAAGTTTTCGGCGAAAACATCAAGTTTCGCCGAGAACCCCGGCGTCCGAAAATCACAGGAGAATTCAGCGGGCGATCAGTCAATTTACAAAGAGATTTTTGCCCGAAATCCCTTCATATTTTCGGCGAAAATGTCAGGCAAAATCGGCAGTATTAGGGTTAAGTATAAATACTTAACCGGCGGCCCTAAATAGAGATATACCTTATAATATCAATCATAATTTCCAGACCTAAGGGTCGATAGATAAAGTTTAGAGAGTTCGAAGATCCGTGGAGAGATCGTGACGCCATCCTTCCACCTCGAAGAGCTCGGAGCTTAAAGTTGAAGATCTAGGAGATTGAAGCTTCGTCGGAGTCGTCAGAATTAGGTTTTTCAGTTCTTATCTGTTCTTCCTCTATATGATGATTTCCTTTGTTGCCTTTGATTCTTCTGTTATCGTTATGAGTAGCTAAACTTGTAGAGCTTAGATTAAATGAACCCTAAGTGATCCAGGGCTTTAAAGCGGTCACGGATCGGCGATGATTAGATTCAAAGTTCAATCAGTTTCTCTTTGCATGGTTGTTTTGTTCTTGATTGTTGTACTGCATTTCTTGTCTAGTTGACGCCTAGATTAGTTTCATTGTTCTTGTGTTTCTTTTCTGGTTGATCACCTAGATTAGGTTTTTGCAAGCTAGGGTTAGTCGCCAGACATCTCCCTGCTTTGGCGCATAAGCTTGTCTTTCATGATCACCTAGTTTAGATTCTTGTTAAGCTGAGGATAGAAGCGAACGCTCGCCTCTCTTTAAAACATCAATTCAACCAGTTAACCTTATAATTGGAGTGTGCCTTTCGTAGGAACCAATTAGGGTTAATCCGCTTCAAGAATAACTCATAAATCATTAGTAATTGCACCAGTTAAGTTAAGTCGTTGCGAGAGGTGACCGTACCCGGGCGACTAATTAATCTTGGTAGTTAGAACGGATAGAGCGAACGTTCGTCGGTCTTAAACCTAAGGGTCAGGAGTTATGGTGGTGTATAGAAATTGATTGAACGAGAATTGAAATCCACTGATCTGTTGATTGATGTTGCCTTGGTGATCTAAGGGGGATTCGAAATCTAAGCTTGTCTGTCGTCTGTCTAAACCAGCAAATCATTTGGTCTTTCAATTTCATTTTAATTTTCCTGCATCTTAGTTTAGAAGTCGTGGAACTCACACCACGAACAACGTGTTTAAACCTGAATAAATTGCCAACTTCTTTGAGTAGTCGATTAGAAGAAACCCTGTGGAATACGATCTGTTTAGCTATCCAGCTTGGTAGTATTTGATCACTATTTTACAGTACATTAGGGAGACTCGTCGAAAGGAACAGATGGATTTGCACTAAAGTTCTCTGCGAGAACTTTCAATGTTCTCGCCGAGAAGTCCTTCCTTTTCTGACGCAACTACGGACAAACCCCATTTAAGCAAACTGACGGTGATTCATTCAAAAAAAACTTTTTTGGAATTAATTTTCCCGACTTACAGAGAGGAGAGAAAGTTTGAGAGCTTCGCGGAGAGATACTGACACCATCTTCCCCATCAGAGTGCTCGGAGCTAGGAGTGAAGATTGATAGAGATTGGAGCTTCACCGGAGTCATCAGAATTAGGTTTTACAGTTTCTATCTGTTCTTCCTTCGAATGATGAACTCCTTTGTTGTTTTTGATTCTTTTGTGATAGTCATAAGTAGCTAAACTTTTAGAGCTTAGATTAGGTAAAACCTAAGTGACCCGGGGCTTTAAAGCGGTGACATATCGGTGGTAATTAAATTCAAATTCAGATAGTTTCTCTTGCATGATTGTTTTGTTCTTCATTGTCTATTTCTTTTCTAGCTTGATCACCTAGATTAGATTCGTGTTAAGTTAAGGATAGTGGCGAATGTGCGCCTTACTTTAAAACATTGAATCAATCAATTAACCTATTCAATGGAGTGTGCCTTTCGTAGGAACCATTTAGGGTTGATCCACTGCTAGAGTAACTCGTTAATCACTTGTAATTGCACCAGTTAGTTTTCCGTTGCAGAAGTGAATGCAGGACGGTTAATTAATCTTGGTAGTTAGATTGGATAGAGCGAACGTTTGCCAAACTTAGACCTAAGGGTAAGGAGTTATGGTAGTGTCTGAGAACTGAATGAATTAGGATTGAAAACCGCTGGTCTTGTGATCGCCAATGCTCTGGTGATCTTAGGGGGTTCGAAGTCTAAGCTTGTCTGTCATCTCGTTAGTGAAAACCCAATCAATCTGTCTTTTCATTTCATGTCAATTTCTTTGCACTCTAGTTTAGAAGTTGTGGAACTCACACCACGCACAACTTGTTAAAGCCTGAATAAATTACCAGCTTCTTTGAGTAGTCAATTAGAAGAAACCTCGAGAGATTCGATCTACCTTACTTTTTAAGTAGGCTAGTTATTTGATAAAGCTGTTTACAACATTCATCAGGGGTCTTAGTGACCATACATGAGGTCCTTAGTGACCATACTGAAATTACTAGATAAATTATTTAGGGGCTGCTAGCAATACTAATGAAAAACTTAGCAGAGGTGATTTCTTACTAATGGGTAATGGGTTATGGGATTCGTCCTTATTACAGCTAGTACGGTTTTGAGCTTACGAGTTAGTTACTCAGTCATTAGCACTAACCCTCTTCTTTCTACTTTTCACTTTGGTGGTTTCTGGATGGGTTCATAGGTATTTGGAGTTGGAGAGGGAGCTGGCAGGGATTCCTTGGGGGATTATTTATCAGTTTCACCATTGTATTTCACTTGTACATTTGATGCGTAGTAAACGTGTATTGGTTATTGGATGAGTGATGAACGCTGTAAACAGGTTTATCAAATAACTACCAATCTGGAAGCTAGGGTAGATCATATTCCACGGGCCTCTTCTACTTGCTTACTCAAATATGATGGCAAATTTAACTCAAAGTTGAACACGTAGTGCGTGGTGTGAGTTCCACGACTTATAAACTAAAAGCAAGGTGAAATGAAACGGAAATTAAATACTGATTTAAAAGAGATTGATTGATTGACTTTGACAGACGATAGGCGAGCTTAGACTTCGAATGCCCATTAGATCACCAGAGCATTGGCAGTCAGCAGACCAACGATTTTCAATTATAGTTCATTCAGTTCACAGACACCACCATAACTCCTGACCCTTACACTACAAAAAAACGCTAATTAGCATCGGTTGAAACGTAGCAATTTAGCGTCGGTCGGTCATCAACCGATGCTAAGTGGTTGACCTTGCGTTTTAGCGTCGGTTGATAGGCGACCGACGCTAAAATGGGACAAAGAGCCGACGCTATTATCCGGTTTTGGTTCATTTTTTGGCTGACCGAGCGGTTAAATTGGCGTCGGTCAGCAGAAAGAGAATAGCATCAGTCATGACCGACGCTAAAACGCGTAAGTATTTAAACCCTCATCCTAACCCTAATCTCAAATCTCTCAATCCTCTCCTCTCTCAATCCTCTCCTCTCTCTCCTGAAACTCTCCCAACCACCACCCTCCTCCTCCAAACTCTCCCAACCACCACCCTCCTCCTCCTCCTCCAAACTCTCCCAACCACCACCCTCCTCCTCATCCAAACTCTCCCAACCACCACCCTCCTCCTCCTCCAAACTCTCCCAACCACCACCCTCCTCCTCCTCCAAACTCTCCTCCTCCTCCAAACTCTCCCAACCACCACCCTCCTCCTCCTCCAAACTCTCCTCCTCCTCCTCCAAACTCTCCAGCCGCCACCACAACTCCGCCGCCGTTCCGCCGTTCCGCCATTTCACCGCCGTCCGCCTTCACTTCCTCCTCCAGCCGCCGCAGCCGCTGCATCCCAGTCGCCGTGTGCCAGATCTGGGAAAAAATCTGGGAAAAAACCCAAATCTGTAAAAAAAAAACCCAGATTAGAAAAAAATAAAAATAAAAATGAAAATAATAAATAAAAAATTAAAATGAAAACAAAAAACAAAAAAATTGGGTTGGTCAGCCACCCATTCGGTCAACCCATATTTTAGCGTCGGTCGTGTTTTATTTTAGCGTCGGTTGACCAAACGACCGACGCTAAGGTTTAGCGTCACCGTATCTGGCGTCGGTCGTGCAGACCGACGCTATTTATTTTGGCGTCGGTCATGACAGACGCTAAAACGCGTGTATGACCGACGCCCAATAGCGTTTTTTTGTAGTGTTAGGTTTAAGACTGGCGAACGTTCGCTCTATCCAATCTAGCTACCAAGATTAATTAGTCGCCCGGGTACGGTCGCCTCTCGCAACGGCTTAACTAATTGGTGCAATTACTAATGATTTATGAGTTACTCTTGTAGTGGATTAACCCTAACTGGTTCCTACGAAAGGCACACTCAAATGATTAGGTTAATTGTTCGATTTGGTGTTTTAAAGTAAGGCGAGCGTTCGCTTCTATCCTTAGCTTAATAAGAATCTAATCTAGGTGGCCAAACCAGACAAGAAACACAGAGAACAAAGAACAAATCAAACATGAAAGAGAAACTGAATGAATTTAGAATCTAATCACAGCCGATCCATGACCGCTTTAAGGCCATGGGTCACTTAGGGTTCATCTAATCTAAGCTCTACGAGTTTATCTACTCATATTCAATACAGAAGAATCGAAGAAAAACAAAGAATACATCTCAGGTAGGAAAGACAGAGAAGAACTGTAAAACCTAATTTCGACGAATCCTTGCAGCTTCAATCTGCTGAATCTTCAACTCCAAGCACTGGTTCTCCGAGATAAATGGATGGCGTCATGATCCGTTCCTGGCTCCTCGAACTCTTTTCACTCGTTGATGACACTTGATTTGACGTGATTATCAGCCTCATTTAAGTGACATTTCCTTGCTTAAGACATGATTTTTAGGGTAGAATAGCGAATATTCAATCAATTGCCCTATCTCGTGCCATTCGTGTTACCTTGGCCCGTTTCGGGTCTATTTGATGATTTTCTAGTGTTTCTATGTTAGCACAGGTTGTTGCTGTCAAATAAGTAGCCAAGGACGTGTCTAAGGCGTTGGAACCTCGAGGAATCGCACTGGAATCGATCCAAGGAGCCAATCAAGTCAAACCAAACTTCTGCCCCATTTTACACTGAAGATTTCGCCGAAAATACCTTCACATTTTCGGTGAAAATACATGCACAAATCGACTGATGTCAGCCAAGGGAAGTTTTCGGTGAAAACATCAAGTTTTCGCCGAGAACCATCGATCTGAAAACCACAGAAGAATCCAGTCGGCGGTCATCCCTTTTACACTAGGATTTTCGGCGAAAATCCCTTCACATTTTCGGCAAAAATCTCAGTTAAAATCCGGTGGTATTAGGGTTAAGTATAAATACTTAACCGGCGGCCCAAAATAAGAGATATACTTTTTCAGAATCATAATTACCAACTAATACTGAAATTCTCAGAATTCTCAAGAGTTCTGAAGGAGAGTTTAGAGTTCGAAGAGCCAAGAAGAGATCGTGACGCCATCCCTTCCATCTCGAAGACTCGAAGCTAGGATTGTAGTTTACCGGAAGATCGAAGTTCTGCCAGAGTCGTCTTAATTAGGTTTTTCAGATCCTTTTCAGTTCTTCTTCTGTATGATGAACTCTATTTTTGTCTTTGATTCTTTTGTGAAAAACATGAGTAGCTAAACTCTTAGAGCTTACACTAGATGAACCCTAAGTGACCCAGGGCTTTAAAGTTCAATCAGTTCTCTTTCATGTTTGATTTATTCTTTATTGTTCATGTTTCTTGTCTGGATTGATCACCTAGATTAGATTCTTGTTAAGCTAAGGATAGAAGCGAACGCTCGCCTTACTTTAAAACATCAAATTGAACAATTAACCTAATCATTGGAGTGTGCCTTTCGTAGGAACCAATTAGGGTTAATCCACTGCAAGGGTAACTCATAAATCGTTAGTAATTCCACCAGTTAAGTTAAGTCGTTGCGAGAGTTGACCGTACCCAGGCGGCTAATTAATCTTGGTAGCTAGAACGGATAGATCGAACGTTCGCCGGTCTTAAACCTAAGGGTCAGGAGTTATGGTGGTGTCTTAGAATTGATTGAATGAGAATTGAAATCCGCTGATCTGTTAATTGCCAATGCTCTGGTGAACGAAGGGGGATTCGAAGTCTAAGTTCGTATGTCATCTCTATTTTCAACCCTAATTTCTAATCTGTTTTTAGTTTCAATTTTTAATTTCCGTGCATTTCTTAGAATTAGAAGTCGTGGAAATCACACCACGCACGAAGTGTTTAACCTGAGTAATTTGCCAACTTATTTCAGTAATCAATCATTAGAAGACCCGTGGAATACGATCTACCCTAGCTTTCTAGCTTAGTAGTTTTTGATTGAACCAGCACAACGATCAGGTTCACCAAATTGGCGCCGTTGCCGGGGACTTCTTTTGATTGTTCGAAAGAAGAACTGGCATTTTATTCTTCTATTTTCCATCTTTCATCTTTCCATCCACTTCGATTTTACACTGTTTTTGTTTGTTTCTGTTATTTGTAGGTTGCTCACGGGTGTATGCATCGCCGCCCTTGGACTCGGTCTCAAACTGACAAGGCTAAGAGCATAGAGAGACCAGGCAGTTCTGCTCAACCTCGACAATCACAAATTCCAAGGAGAAGCAGAACCAATCCACCTCCATCCGTCACTCCGATCAAGATCGAGGAACTGAAGGAGAGTTCCTCATCTCCATCTTCACCGTCATCTTCATCCGTTTCATACACCGAGTCACTTTCACCTCATCCATCTCCTACCATGGATGATCAGTTACCACCAACACCACCACCAGGCGGAAATCCACCACCACCACCTGCACAGAAGAGTCTAGCTGACTACAATAAGCTGAGCGCGACTAGCATTCGATCTTCCATTGCCGTGCCGCGCGTTGAAGGAGATCCTGACTATGAGATCAAGATTCCATTCTTGACTATGATCTCTAGGGATCTACAGTTTGAAGGCAGGCCACTAGACAATCCGTGCACACATCTGGCGGATTTCCTTGATCTCTGCAGCACTTTCAAGAACGGAAACCTCGACAAGAACACTCTGTGCTTGAGAGCTTTCCCGTTCTCTCTGAAAGGCGCAACTAAGAGGTGGCTTACTAGCAAACCACCTGGATATTACACTGATTGGGATAGTCTAGCTCAGGACTTCGTCGAAGAGTACTTCCCTCCTGCCAGAACAACAGCCATAAAAAACAGCATCGCCAGATTCTCCCAGAAAGAAGGAGAAAGCTTATACGATACTTGGAATCAATGTAGTCAAAATACCGATTTTAATCTTAAAATCTTACGGTTTTACGATTTCACTAGTCTCTAGCGATCTTGATTCCACGCAAAATCTACGGGTCGTAAAATCTAGTAAAATCTCGATCAAAATCTTAGAATCTTATAAAATCAACGATTTTTCTTATATATTACGATTTTACTTTCTAGGGAAAATTACTAGTTTGTACAACTACATATAAGTTAGAACAAAGACAATTAAATTAAATTGTTTATTTTTAGATTTTGATTAATTAAGTTAGAAGTTATTACTAAAAAATGTCTAAAATATAATTATTACTTCCTCTAATGACCGCTTAAGAGTCAACATTCTCTCTTTTTTCTTATCCAGACTTTTCAAAGTTGGGTAATGATCTTCTTATTCTTAATATGTTGTTGACTTAAATTTTTCAATAGTAGTTCATAAAATCTTACGATTTTACGATTAAAAACTACGGTTCTGATTTTACCCATGTTTTCGATTCCACGTAGAATCCCGATTTTGACTACATTGCTTGGAATCGATTCCAAGAACTTCTCTACAACTGTGCTCATCACGGATTCGAGCAGAGGTAGTTAGCTGAAATCTTTGCTCGAGGTCTTCGTGACGAATCTGCCAAGTGGGTCAATTCCCTAGCTGAAGGGGATTGCACTACACTCACACCTGACGCTGCTCTTCTTCATTTTGCGAACTGTGCTTCCAAGTCGAGGAACTGGGAACGAAAATCTGAAGGATCGAGGAGCAACCTCGATCTCGAAGCTACTATCAAGGCAGAAGTAGAGAAGCATCTGAAGAAGTCTACCACACCAATCAAGCCGCCAGGAGCTTCTGTCTATGTTGCTGATTGCGAATGGTGTGGAGGTTGTGCGCATAATGGAGGCCGATGCCAGAATTTTGGTAAGACAGAAAGAAGTCTGGTCCGCCGAAGAAGTCAATTTTGTTCAACAAGGCTTCAACAACAATCAAAATGGTTATGTTGGCTACCGTAACTTCAGGCAGCAAGGGAACTATCAAGACAGACCTCCATAAAATAATGGCGCCAACCATAACCAGAACCAGAATAATCGACCTGCTGGTCCAGCTCAGGATCAGAAGCCTAACCATCCGCCGGGAGGTGTCTATCAGCCACCACACCGTAATCCGGGTAACTATGGAACTGCTCCTGGCAATCGCCAGAATCAATATTTGAATAACACCTATACAGGTCAGCAGCACCAGAAGGAGAACAACGTCAGTGACCTGGACAAGAAGCTTAGTCAGATCATCACCAGACTTGATGATCATGACAGTCAGTTCAAAGCTCAAGCTCTTCTCAATCAAGAACAGATCTCATCCGGTCAAAGAATTGAGCAAGCTGTGAACCACATCTCGAGCATGCTAGCATCTGGTCGACCATTTGGCCAACTTCCAAGCCAGACAGAGCCGAATCCAAGAAAGGAGCAAGCTAAGATGGTATCTGTTCAAAAGTTTACAAGCTTATCTGCTATTGCTTCTTCTGTTTTACGCAGGATCACTGAAACTCCAGAGAAGAAGGAAGCACAGAAAGTGGCGCCTAAGGAGTATGATCCTCATCTTGCTCCGTACCACGTGAAGCCTCCGTTTCTAAGAGCAATGCTACCGAATGCAAGGATTGAGACTGGCATGAAGGGAAACAAAGAAGGATATCCCTCTTTCTATAGCAAGAAGCCTGCCTCGCGATATCCATCTAAGTGCTCTGACCCTGGTTCTTTCACTCTACCTCTAGTCATTAATGATATTGAGATAGAATGTTGTTTAGTTGATCTAGGCGCGTTTGTTAATGTTATGCCTATGAGTTTATATGAGAAGCTAAATCTAGGAGAACTTGAACCAACTAGCATGCAACTTGTCTTCGCTGATAGATCATTGAAAACCCCTAGGGGAGAAATCAAAGACGTTGTTACTAAATGTGGTCCTTTCACTTTCCTAGCTGACTTCGTGATCATAGATACTGGTGAATAGGATTCTACCATTCTTATAGGTCGACCTTTCATGGCAACATCCGGAATGCAAATTAATGTTCCGAATGGTTCTCTGACTTTGAGGGTTGGTGGGGAAACGATAACATTCCGTCTTAAGGACGGTATGAAATATGCTCCTAAGAATGAAGAATCTCACTGTCTAGCTGTTGAAACTGTGGAGTTGACTCCGGTCAACTCCATTACTGATGTCTCTTCCAGTGTTTCTAGATCAGTTGTTGCTGCAGATGTTGAACAGGTTATGAAGCAGAAGCCAAAATCTGCTGTTCAGAAGCCGCCAAAGAAGAAGGAACTGAAAGCCTATTCTTCACCGCCAAGCAAGAAACCTAGCAGGCCCAGGGGGAAGAACAAGAAGACGAAGACTCAAATGTTCTGGAGACCAGTTGTGCCGCCACCTTCATCCGAGCCAGCTGCACTGCCAATTCGTTCTGAGATACCGGCGCCGGAACAAGTATTGAAGGAGAAGCCGAAAGCATCTCCTAAGAAAATACCTACGATCACCGATCCTGGTGATGCAAAGCCGGAGGATAAAGAGAAGACGAAGTCAATCATTCTCATCCCTTCCACAGTCTTCCTCGTGGAAGATGATCCCTTGACAGAGCTCTTTGGTCTGTTCAAGATCACTGAGCACCTTCCCGACGGACGTACCAAGCTCATACACGCTAACGGGAAAAAATTTATGCTTAACGGAGATACCCCGAAGCTCTACTTCATGAACTCCGATGCTAGCATTAAGGAGAACTTGAGTTGGGAAGTCTCCTAATACCGTCCAGGTATCATCCAGCTCAAGGACGTTAATAAAAGAGCGCTTCATGGGAGGCAACCCACGGCTGGAGTCAGTATTTCATTTGTGTCAACCTTAGTGTTTTAGAGTCGGTTCGGGGGAGCGAAAAGTGTCAGTTTGTTTGATTTCTTATTTTTCGTGTGTAGTCTGTGTGTCATGGTTTCAATCGCAAGTTGTTTGAGGTTGATCCGATTTTTGTGGATTTAACTGTGATTGTCTGAAGTTTGCCGGGATTGCGAAAATATTTTCAATCGTACAGGTCAAAATTTTTGGCGAAAACTCTCTTTGAAATCTCACTGTGTTTCCAGACACTTTTAGTTAAACTTTTCGCCGAAAATTCCTTGAAGTTTTCGGCGAAAATCCTTTTGAAAAACCGCAGTGCATTTTAACTGATGTTTTCGGTGAAAATTTGCCCTAGTTTTCGCCGAAAACTCAAGGCAAATTTTCGGACCTATCCCTTTTAATTCTCGGTCGTGTCTCTCTCTCTCCCCTCACTTTCTTCTTTCATTTTCGAACAAAAGAGCAAAAAAAAACCTCCCCTCTATTTTTCAAAAACCCGCCGCCGCCACCACATTTTTGCCACCGCCGCCGCCACCGTCGCCGCCGCCGCCGCACGTCTCCCCTTCCATTTCCGATCAACTTGAGCCATAGAACAGTCGAATCGGAGCTCTAGAGCTCCCGTTCAGCCAAACCCTAGATTTTCAAGTTTTTCACCGATTTCTCTTTCTCCGTTCATTTTCAGCACCCATGGCTTCAAGGTAAGTTGTAGAACTTTTCATTCTGAATCTTTTGACATGTTGAATGCTGAATTTCGTTGGGGTTGACTTTTAGTTGACTTTTCGGTTTGCCTCGATTTGCGTGCCGACTGATTTCGTGTGAACTAGGTTAGCTGAACTCTTTGGACTGATCTAGCATGCTTAGGGAGTATTGTGCTGAATTATAATACCAATTGTTCGTGTGTTGCTATGCTTAAGACCTATTCTTTGCGGTGTTGATTTTATGAGAAATGTCAGTTTGACCATGAACTGTTTATCCTCGTTTGGCTGCCATTTGTGTTCATCTACATTCGTAATATTGTGCTTGCCATCTGAGATCATATTATACCGTCATTTTCCGCTTTGTGCTAATATTTCCATGATTAGGGTTCAATGTTCTATTATGTTGACTTTTTGAATGTCGGTTTGACTTCTGAACTCTGATTGTGATAATTCCATTATGGCTGCTCCTAAGCATGTATTTTAATTGTTTGTGATTACCGGTTAATCTGCTTTGCTTACCCCCACTCAGTTTTCCTCATTTCTTTGTGAAATTGAGTTTTTCTACTAAGTGTGGGGTAGGGTTTTAGTTTGACTAATCTGGTTTGTTTTCTTGCTTAGGAACGTAACTCATGAGCGCATGACCAAGCAGAGACTTGACACCGCCTCCAGCTCCCGAGTTCCCGCTCCTGTCACACCTGTCGTGCAGGGCCCTCCCCCAGCTTTCCCTGGCCGTGTTGGGTACCACCACACCGTTGCTCGCCTACCCCCATACTACTTCGAGTGCTACCAGCGGCTCGAGAATATCCCTGGAGCTGGTGTTCGCCCCCTTTCTATGGAGTCGCTCTTCGATCACGATGAGGACTAGCACCAGAACGTGCTCGATGCACTGACGTATGCTGGCTTGCTGGAGTTGACCACGCTAGCCGCCAACTTCCCAGACGTCGCCCTTCAGGAGTTTTGGGTGACGTTCAATCTGGACGAGCACAAGAGGAGGCAGCACAAGAAGGTCGTCACCTTCTATCTGGCGGGGTGCACAGGAAACTCACATATAATGAGTTTGCAGCTCGTCTCAGGATTCCCCACGACCACTACGAGGGTCATCACCTCGGCTGGGAGAACGACGATGACGACGGAGAGGAGTACCATGCACTCTGGAGCCACATGACTGGGGTGCCCGGCGATCGTCTCACGAAGCATAATTCAGTTAAGTCTCTTTCTCACCCTCTCTATAAATTCATTCACATGGTTTGGCGTCGTTCTCTTTTGTATGCTCCAGAGAAGGATCGCCACCATATCTGCCGATAGGAGCTTCTTCTTCATCGCGCCATCCGGGAGAGCTATCCTCTTCATCCCGGATGGGTGCTTGCGCGACTACTCCGCCAGAAGACTCAGAGGTCGAGGCCATCTCGCTCACTCCTGGGAGGCAACTTTGTAGGCCGACTCATCATCTCCTTCGGGCTCAGCCAAGAATATGGCCCGAACATCCCACGCCGCAGAGTACACACCGTTGGAGGCGATTTGGCGGTCGAGTACGACCTCGAGCTGGACCTCAGTCCCCAGGTAGCAGCAAATCCTCCCTCCAAGGCGAGGATGAGTCGGAGGAAGAAGATGATTTTGAGGAGCCTCAGCCTCAGTATGAGCCAAAATTTCATGATCCTACACCCTCACCACACCATCAGGCAGGGTATGCACACCAGTCGCCGCCGCCCATTACAGAGCCATATCAGGTGCCTCACCAGCAGCACCGACCGCACCCCGCGGATGTTGGGGAGTTGTATGAGCGTCTCCAGGAGTGGCGCATCACCGACAACGCCACTCAAAGGCGAGATGGACTATTATGCAGCAACATATGCACCGCTCCAACGAGCGGTATGAGGCACAGCTGGCGTGGCAACGTCAGCTCGGCGACTTCCTCCACTTCCCACCTCCCGGTCCACCTGACCAGCAGTGATTGGGTTGTATTCCTTTTCTGGTCCTTTCTTTTTATTTCTTCTTTTCAAATTTGATCCAACTTTTTTCTGTGTGGATCCGGGACACTTGTCCCGGTTTCCTTTTTATCTTTCATTTGTTTTTGTTTTGCAGGCACTTGGGAGATTCCCTTTGCTTCGCTTTGGTAGATTGCCTCTGCTCCGAGGATCCGATCTCATCCCCTACGCCAACCGTCTCGGTCCAGGTTCTTCTACTTTACTCTGAACTCTAGATTTAGTCCTGTGAGGACACCGTCCGATTTAAGTGTGGGGTAGGATGCTAGAGAACCTTGCATGAACTTGATTGCCCTTGATTGTGTTTTTGTGTGCCTCGTGATTCCTGTCCAGTCTCTCTAGCATTAGAATGGCTCAGTTCTTGATTTTTTATATTAAGTTGTTGTTCAATCCTTCATAATGATGCTTAGACTGCTTAACCTAGAACTTGAGAACCAACGTGTTTACTTTGATTGCATGAAAATGACCGAATCCGACTAGCAAACCAACCGTGAGCTTTTGATCCATTGCACGTAACTTGCAATTTCAATTCTTTTTGATTGATTTTCTGTTTACTTGAATTAGTTAGAATTTGCATGAGACCTACTCGAGACCACACGATAACACGAGTTCTAGAATGATAGGGGCACCAAGATTCAGCTACTAAGCCAGATAGCCTACCAAACGTTAAATCCATTAGGTTTAAACCCTTGAGCTTGGCCTGTTCTTTCGGTTCGATAATACATTACAACCATTTCCCATTCTTTCATTCCCCGTTGATCCCCTGTGGTTGTAGTTCTAGATTGACCTACCGGAAGTTGGTTTGTGGTAACCTGCCTATAGCCATTAAACAGGTGGTCTTAGCTATTATGTCCAAACGTGTAAACCCCTCTAGCAACTAAAAGAAAAAAATATAAAATAATAAGAAAGAAGAAAAAGCAGAAAAATCAGAAAAGTTTCAAGTTTTTAGTTCAATAAACGTTCTTCTCCCTACATATGGAAGAACGAAGTCAAAATAAAAGTTAGTAAGAAAAGAAGTGTGTAAAGAAAATAAGTTCTAGGTTGCTTAAGGGTATCATAGGACGAGCGTTCACTATTCCACCCGTGTCTGGTTAGACGGTAGGAAGCCATATGCTAGATTCGAGGGAAGTTAGTCGAAAAGCTACACCGCACACTAGCCATCATCATACATTCCCATCATCCATCTCATTATAAACCCTTGTAGTGTAGAATTCGTTACAGTCCTAGCAGGGAAGTCCTTCTTGACTGGTTACTCGTGTTGTCACAGTGGTGGAGATGTGGTCGAAATGCAAACTTATGACAGAATTCAGTAACAGAAAATGATTGAGAGCTTAAACACGTCCTTAAACACAGAGAGTGAGAGTTCCCATTGTACTATATTTCCCCTATGTGAGGAGTCTGGTCGGTCAGGTCAAATTCGTGAATAATTGGTTACCATTACTTGTCGTGTGCAGTTTATTAGTGAGACCAGGTTGTTTGGCTGATCTGTATGCATATTAGGTTTCTTGTTCTAGGATTTATCTGTCTAATAATTCATTGTGTTTGATTGAGCTCCAATTTAATCGATCTTATCATTTGTGAACATGAGCGTTTCTATTCAGTTTGCTTGAGGACAAGCAAAAGCTTAAGTGTGGGCTATTTTGATGACACTCGATTTGATGTGATTATCATCCTCATTTAAGCGACATTTCCTTGCTTAAGACATGATTTTTAGGGTAGAATAGCGAATATTCAATCAATTGCCCTATCTCGTGCCATTTGTGTTACCTTGGCCCGTTTCGGGTCTATTTGATGGTTTTCTAGTGTTTCTATGTTAGCACAAGTTTTTGTCGTCAAATAAGTAGCCAAGGACGTGTCTAAGGCGTTGGAACCTCGAGGAGTCGCACTAGAATCGATCCAAGGAGCCAATCAAGTCAAACCAGACTTTTGCCCCGTTTTACACTGAAGATTTCGCCGTAAATACCTTCACATGTTCGGCAAAAATACATGCACAAATCAACTGATGTCAGCCAAGGGAAGTTTTCGGCGAAAACATCAAGTTTTCGCCGAGAACCATCGGTCCGAAAACCACAGAAGAATCCAGCCGGCGGTCATCCCTTTTACACTAGGATTTTCGGCGAAAATCCCTTCACATTTTCGGCAAAAATCTCAGTTAAAATCCGGCGGTATTAGGGTTAAGTATAAATACTTAACCGGCGGCCCAAAATAAGAGATACTTTTTCAGAATCATAATTACCAACTAATACCGAAATTCTCAGAATTCTCAAGAGTTCTGAAGGAGAGTTTAGAGTTCGAAGAGCCAAGAAGAGATCGTGACGCCATCCCTTCCATCTCGAAGACTCGGAGCTAGGATTGCAGTTTACCGGAAGATCGAAGTTCTGCCGGGGTCGTCTTAATTAGGTTTTTCAGATCCTTTTCTGTTCTTCCTCTGTATGATGAACTCTATTTTTGTCTTTGATTATTTTGTGAAAAACATGAGTAGCTAAACTCTTAGAGCTTAGACTAGATGAACCCTTAGTGACCCAGGGCTTTAAAGTGGTCACGGATCGGCGGTGATTAGATTCAAAGTTCAAGCAGTTCTCTTTCATGTTTGATTTGTTCTTCATTGTTCATGTTTCTTGTCTAGATTGATCACCTAGATTAGATTCTTGTTAAGCTAAGGATAGAAGCGAACGCTCGCCTTACTTTAAAACATCAAATTGAACAATTAACCTAATCATTAGAGTGTGCCTTTCGTAGGAACCAATTAGGGTTAATCCACTGCAAGGGTAACTCATAAATCGTTAGTAATTCCACCAGTTAAGTTAAGTCGTTGCGAGAGGCGACTGTACCCGGGCGGCTAATTAATCTTGGTAGCTAGAACGGATAGAGCGAACGTTCGCCGGTCTTAAACCTAAGGGTCAGGAGTTATGGTGGTGTCTTAGAATTGATTGAATGAGAATTGAAATCCGCTGATCTGTTGATTGCCAATGCTCTGGTGAACGAAGGGGGATTCGAAGTCTAAGTTCGTCTGTCATCTCTGTTTTCAACCCTAATTTGCAGTCTGTTTTTAGTTTCAATTTTTAATTTCCGTGCATTTCTTAGAATTAGAAGTCGTGGAACTCACACCACGCACGAAGTGTTTAACCTGAGTAATTTGCCAGCTTATTTTAGTAATCAATCATTAGAAGACCCGTGGAATACGATCTACCCTAGCTTTCTAGCTTAGTAGTATTTGTTTGAACCTGCACAACGATTAGGTTCACCACTCTTCCTCTCTCTAGTTTCTGTCTTGGAATTTTTTGTCCAAAGTGTAAGTTGTGAGATATCCCCCAAATCAGTCGCCGGTTTTTTGTATTTAAACCTAACCGTGGACCGCTTGAATTCCACCCAAATTTTTGCCAAAAATTTGGGGAGTTTTCGGCGAAAACTCAATGACTTTTTCGTCGAAAACATACGTGTAAATTGGAGCAGGATTGTGTTGACTTGATTGACTTCTCTGGTTGATTCAGGTGCGATTCTTGGGGGTTCCAATGCCTTAGACACGTCCTTGGCTACTATATTTGATGGCAAAATCCTATGCTAACATGAAAATACTAGAAAACCATCAAATAGACCCAAAACGGGTCAAGGTAACACAAATGGCATGAGATAGAGCAGTTGAGTGAATATTCACTATGCTACCCTAAAAACCATGTCTTAAGCAAGTAAATGTCGCTTAAATGAAGTTGATAATCACGTAAAATCGAGTGTCATCAAAATACCCCACACTTAAGCTTTTGCTTGTCTTCAAGCAACTGAAATAGAACACACTCAAATTCACAAATGACACGAGATCAACTGAGATTCAATTCCTAACGATTTGGTTTAGACTGTTCCACGTAGAAAGAGTGACCTACACATGCAAGAGCATCAACCAAACAAGTTTCGATCTTACTAATTTCTGCACACTTCAAGTAGTAGTTTCACCAAAACTCGTTTCTTGGCAATACAATTAATCATAGTTAGAAAGCAGATTACACAATTGGAGTTGTCAGATGGTAAAAGATCCACTGATATGGAAGAAATTTCAAGAGAGATTGTTACCTACTACAGCTCTCTCCTTGGGACCTGTAACAAGGAAGTGAGGAAAATATCGGTTGAAGATATTAGTAAACTGTTATGCAGAAAACTAGACAAGACTAAGGCAAATGATATATATGTGCCAATAAGTAATGAAGAGATCAGGAGAGCCATGTTTGATATTTCTAGTGATAAAAGTCCTGGCCTGGATGGATTTACTGCTAAATTTGTCAAGTTTTCTTGGAAGCTGGTTGGAGATGAAGTCTGTGCTGCAGTTAAGAGCTTCTTATCAATAGGTAAACTCCACAGATCAGTGAATTCCACGCTGCTCTCATTAGCTCCTAAAAAGCTTAATGATGTGAATATTAAGGACTATAGGCCTATTTCTTGTTGCAACATTCTATACAAGTGCACAACTAAGATTCTTACTGCTAGAATTGCAACCTGCTTGCCTGATGTGATCAGCTCTACTCAATCTACTTTTGTGAAGGGTCGGTCTATAGGAGATAACATTTTAATGGCTCATGAACTGGTGAATGGTTATCATTTAAAGCATGTTACTCCTAGATGTGCCATAAAAATAGATCTTCATAAGGCCTTCAATTCAGTAGACATAGCTTATGTTCTGAAGGTTATGGAAGCTATGGGATTCCCTAAATGTTTCGTTGGTTGGATAAAGGGCTGCTTGGACAGTGTCATGATTAGTATTGGCATCAATGGGGGGTCAGTTGGGTTCTTTGAAGGGAAGAAAGTTTTAAGGCAAGGTGATCCATATCACCTGCATTGTTTGTAATAGCTATGGAGCTGATGCATTGCCTGTTTGTTAAAGCGGCTAGGGAGGCAAAGATACCTTATCATCCAAAGTGTAAGAAGCTGGAAATCATTGAATTATGTTTTGCTGATGATCTTATGGTGTTCACTAATGGAACTATGGAAGGGGTTAAGGCTATTCAGGTGGTGTTGAAGGAGTTCTATTATATGTCTTGTCTGCAAATTAATCCTGAGAAAACTGAAATTTTTTTCAGTAAAACAGTGGCTGCTGCTACAAGAGAATACATATGCCTAAACACAGGTTTTAAGAAAGGGGATTTACCAGTCCGCTATCTTGGAGTACCTTTGGTTTCAGGGAAGATTAGTGCAAAGGATTGTGAGGTCCTAATAAAAAAGATCACCAGCAAAATTTCAGGTTGGAAGGTGAATACTCTCTCTTACGCAGGGAGGCTGCAGCTTGTTCAAATAGTATTGACCTCTATGAGCCAATACTGGATGGCCATTTTCCTGGTACCAAAGTCTATTGTTAGAGCAGTAGAGAAAATGTGTAGTGACTTTCTTTGGAATGTGAAGGAGGGACAACAGAAAAGAGTAAAAATTGCTTGGAAGAAGATCACCTACCCTAGAGAGGAAGGGGGTTAGGTATTAGGGATCTGGTTTGCTGGAACACTAGTCTGGTGATAAGGCATTTATGGAACCAACTGATGACTTCAGATTCCATTTGGGTGGCAGGGATCCGTACTTATCGATTAAAGCAGGTGGTTTTATGGTCTTTCAAAAGCAGACCATACCATTCTTGGATTTGGAGGGCTATTCTGAAAGTAAGGAAGGAAGCTGCTTTGCACATTTCTCTGGATCCTGCAGGAAATGTTATTTGGGATGGAGTGGTGATGTCAAAGTTTTCTGTCAAAATAGCTTGGGACTCCTTAAGGAATCGTCTTCCTCTAGTTAACTGGTATTCCCATGCGATTAAAGGAAGTTAACTACAAAGGAAATCATCTCACATTAGGGGTTACCTACTGATATATCTTGTCTTTTGTGTGACAAGGGGGTAGACGAACTGAACCATATTATGCTCACCTGTTCATATACGCAGAAGGTTAGAGGAATCCTGCACAAGCCTCCGAAAGGAAACTGGGAAGAGGAAGTGGATGCTTGCTCAAAGTACTGGAACGGTGATACAGAAGAGGACAAGAATAGGAGATTAATTTGGAGAGCTATGATCAGTTCGATCTGGTATGAAAGGTGCAATAGAAATGATGGCCAATGCAAGATGAGGGACTCTGAGGACCTTGCCAAAGTCATTATGGATGATTGTATGAGTAGAATGTATTAGACTGTTGTTCCTAGTTCTCCTGCTTGTCTACGTTTTTGGAGTTTGATTATTGATTGGTTTGTAGTTTGTTCGATTAAGGGGTCTTCCCTTAATCGGTTGATTCATTGATGAATAAAAAGCTAATTATTTATCGAAAAAAAAAATTAATCATAGTTAACCGACTTCGATAACACCAATTCTAGTAAAAAAGACTTTAAGCTCTAGCCATGATGTGGATGCGAAGGTAGGAAAAAGTGACGTGGCTATTGACTCGACTTCATCCGTTTCTAGATCTGTACGTTACATGTTCTAGCTAGGACCAATTTTCAACAACAATTTATTTCAAGTTTCAACTTCTTCCTTCAATTTATTTACTGCATACTAGTGCTCGATACCAAACACTTCACTTAGGTGTTGGACCTGCCTAGCTCACAGTATTTGTGCCTTTGCTCGTGCTCAACCCGAACACTTCACTTAGGTGTCGGGCTTGCCTAGCTTTATTTTCAGCACTTTAAAGAACTTAGCATTGATTTGCACAACTTTATTACTTGATTTAACAATTTAGCCATTTGATCCTAGCTAGTTATAACTTTTTACACAAGATTTTGAATTATATTTCCGTCTAATCTCAAGCCACAATCATAGGTGAACAAATATGGAGTGAAAAACATGGCAGAAGCTAGCATTTATCATCTTCGAATGGTGTTATCGAGTTTTATCATTAACAAGTCAATTGATTCAAGTTTCAACTAAAGAAGTGATTTATGATCTGTGCTGACCTAGACTTGTTTGTGGTGAACGTGTCGTTGTGATGCGTTCAACCAAATAACTACTAATGCTAACAAAAGGCTATAGCAGATCGTATTCCAGGGGTTTCCTCTACTTCCTTACTCCAGGGAGTTGACAGTTTCAATTCAAGTTCAAACACAAGTTGCGCGTGGTGTGAGTTCCACGACTTCTATACTAAGAATGCAAAAATAAGAAGAAATGAAAATTAAACGAAGAAAGATTGAAGATTGATTAATTGATTAGAAAGATGACAGACAAGCTTAGATTTTGAATTCCCCTTAGATCACCAAGGCAACAACAGTCACAGACCAGCGATTTTCGATTCTAGTTCATTCAGTTCACAGACACCATCATAACTCCTGACCCTTAGGTTTAAGACTGGCGAACATTCGCTCTATCCGATCTAGCTACCACGATTAATTAGCTGCCCGGGTACGGTCGCCTCTCGCAACGACTTAACTTAACTGGTGCAAATTCTAGTGATTAATGAGTTACTCAAGCAATGGATCAACCCTAATCGGTTCCTACGAAAGGCACACTCCAATTATAAGGTTGACTGTTCGATTTGGTGTTTTAAAGTAAGGCGAGCGTTCGCTTCTATCCTTAGCTTAACAAGAATCTAATCTAGGTGGCCAAACCAGACAAGAAACACAGAAAACAAAGAACAAATCAAACATGCAAGATGAAACTGAATGAACTTCGAATCTAATCACCGCCGATCCGTGACCGCTTTAAGCCCTGGGTCACTTAGGGTTCATCTAATCTAAGCTACACGAGTTTATCTACTCATACTCAATACAGAAGAATCGAAGACAGACAAGAAATACATCTCAGGTAGGAAGACAGAGAAGAACTGCAAAACCTAATTTCGATGTTTCCTGGCAGCTCAAATCTTCTGGATTTTCAGCTCCTCGCACTGGCTCTCCAAGATGGATGGATGGTGTCACGATCCGTTCCTGCTCCTCGAACTCTATCTACTCGTCCTGTCTCTCTCTCTCTCGTTTTTGTGTGTGTTGTAAAAAGTGATGTGTGTTAAGTGATGGTTCGTCCCCTGGATAATAGCCCCGAGTTCTCTATTTATACCAACCCGATATTCTCCTGAATTCAACTGGGATTTTCGCCGAAAATAGTGAAGGGATTTTGGCGAAAATTTCTTCATACTCAAAGCGGTTGATTCCTTCCTACGGTTTCGGTGAAATCTCCATGGTATCTTCGCCGGAATCTTCCTCTCAATCGGCCAGTGGTTTCTTCTTCCATTTTCGGCGAAAACCAAAGGGTAGTTTCGTCGAAAATATGTGTATAAACTGGGCAGAATTTGTTCGAACTTGAATGGCTTCTTTGACCGATTCCGGTTCAATTCCTCAAGGTTCCAATGCTTCAGACACATCCATGGTTACTTTATTTGACGGCAAAAACCTGTGCTTACGTAAAAACACTAGAAAACCATCAAATAGACCCGAAACGGGCCAAGGTAACACGAGTGGCATGAGATAGGGCAATCGATTGAATATTCATCATTCTACCCTAAAAACAATGTCTTAAGCAAAGAAATGTCGCTTAAATGAGGCTGATAATCACGTCAATTCGAGTGTCATCAAATACCCCACACTTAAGCTCTTGCTTGTCCTCAAGCAAACTGAATAGAAACATGCTCAAATTCACAAATGACACGAGATTAAACTGAGATTCAATTCTAACGATTTGGTTCAGACTGTTCCACGTAGAACGAGTGACCTACACATGCAAGAATATCAACCAAACAAGTTTCCGATCATACTGATTTCTGCACACTTCCAGTAGTGGTTTCATTGTTTCTCAGCAAAACAATTAATCATGATTAACCGACTACGATAACACCACTCTAATCAAAACGACTTTAAGCTCTGGCCATGATATGGACGCGGAGGCAGGAAAAGTGACGTGGCTATCGACTCGACTTCATCCGCTTCTAGATCTGTACGTTACACGTTCTAGCTAGGACCGATTTAAACAACAATTTCTTTCAAGATTCAAACTTTCTTTAATTTATTTACTGCATACTAGTGCTCGATACCAAACACTTCACTTAGGTGTTGGACCTGCCTAGCTCACAGTATTTGTGCTTATGCTAGTGCTCAACCCAAACACTTCACTTAGGTGTCGGGCTTGCCTAGCTTTATTTTCAGCACTTTAAAAAACTTAGCATTGATTAGCACAACTTGATTACTTGATTTAACCATTTAGCCACTTAATCTTAGCTAGTTATAACTTTTTACACAAGATTTCGGATTGGATTTCCGTCTAATCTCAAGCCACAATCACAGGTGATCAAATATGGAGTGAAAAACATGGGAGAAGCTAGCATCTATCATCTTAGAACGGTGTTATCGAGCTTTGTTATTAACAGACCAATCAGTTCAATTAATTCAAGTTTCAACTACTGAAGTGATTTATGATCTGTTCTGACCTAGACTCATTTAATATCAGTTCCAACACGTTAGTTACAGGTTCTAAGTGGAACAGTCTAGACGTCATTGTTCAAAATTAAAGTCAATTTAACATCACAAGTCAAGAATTGAGCAATTCTATGCAAGAGAAATGGACAGGAATCACGAGGCACACACAAAGATATAGGCAATCAAGATCATGCATGGTTATCTAACACCCTACCCCACACTTAAACTGTTCTGTGTCCTCACAGGACGAATCTAGAGTAGAGAGTTACGAAGAACCTGGAAGGTGATGGGTGGTGTAGCGGATGAGCACGAAGAGTCCAGCGCGGAGCAGAGTTACTGATGTGACTTTAATTAGTGCAATTTAAGCTTATGAATGACCTATGATATGCCCGTGTTTATTCGTGAAATGACATGACTTTTATGCTTTTATTTGAGATTTTGTGCAAAGTGTCATTTTGTTGTCCGGTTGCCACTTTGGAGCCAAATTCGTGGTCTATTGGAGTTGCCTCTGTGCATTTTCAGGTTATGGCTTCAAAGTACGGATGACAAGGAGCGCATAAGAGCAAACGGGAGGTCATTTGGAGGCCGGACGAGGGAGATTTGAGCCTTGCAAGATCGAGCTTTCTGCAGAGTGCAGGGGTGCACGCCGTGCAGATGTGCACGCCGTGCAGGGGTGCACGCCGTGCACTCTCCCCTGCACTATAAATACTCTTGTTTTTTGGCCATTTGGGCAATTCTTTGATATCTCTTGAACCCCAAACACATTTCCACGAACCCTCAAACCCTAGAACACGTTTTTGGAGCAATTTGAAGCCATTGGAGCTAGGATTGAAGCCAACAAACCTTGGGAGAAGTGCTTACAAGTGGAGAAGTGAAGATCATCTCAAGGATTCATCCATGGTGTTCTTGGTGACCATTCTTCCTTCTTCTCTCTTTACTCCCTTGGCCATGTGTGGCTGATTTTCTAGGGTTCATCTTGGATGGGTAGATTAGTTGTGCTATGATAGAGAGATGATTGTATAGAACTTGCCATGATTGATCTTGGTTGTATGAGGATGATTCCTAGACTTGTTCTTAATGCCATTTTATGCCATGTTTGCTTGATTTGGTCCATTCATTGTGATTTGATGCATGAGAGTGCTTGGATTGCATAGATTGTAGGTCTAGGGATTGAAGTGAGTGTGTTCTAAGAGATTAGATCATCTTATTTCAACCATTTTCACTTGATTTCTCTCTTGGGCATTTTATCGAACACTTGGTGTGCATGTGGATTTTCATTCAATTGAGTTTGAAAAGGCCTTTTGGTGAATCTCTTAGTGTTAGGGCATTGATATGAGAGTGCTGTGCCTAGCCTTGTGGTCATAGAGTCTTAAGAGAGGGTCTTGTGTCTTGGCATTTCATCAAACACTTAGAATGCATCCTTTTTTCACTTAGCTTGAGAGCGAGAGCCTAAGTTGAGTGGTATTGGGATAGGGATTAGGTGCTACGAGAGTGCATCGAGTCTATAAAAGTGAAATGCATGGTCATCCGAATGCAAACTCGATCTTGATTGACTTGTTTGTTCAATTAGTCATCTTGAGCATGATGAAACTACCCACCAAGAGAGCCCCTTTGTCTTTGATTTGCACCACTTTATTTTTTCTTTCTTCCTTTTAGTTTCCTTTAAGTTTTTAATATTTTTTTCAAATCAAAACTCCTTTCAAATGAATAGACCGTCTACGAGGAATGTGAGTAGAGGCCATTGAGAGAACCCCGTGGAATACGACCTTGGTAAAATCGCTTTTATCAAGTTTTTGGCACCGTTGCCGGGGACACTCTCATTCCTTTGAAAGCACTTAGTAGTGGACCGATCTATTCACTTCCTTCCGCTTTACTTTTTGCTTCCTTGTTGCTCTTTGTTTACTTTATTATCCCGCATCGTTGTATTACTCGGGTGTGTTTGTTGTGCTTGTTTGCAGGAGATTTTGGGTTAGTGCATGAGGCGTTCAGCTCGTCTTCAAGCACGAATCCAAGGACTAGAACAAGTGCTCAAGTCACCTACCACTTCCCACCTCCTATAGTTGAAGAAGAAGAAGTTGATCGCATCTCACACCACACTATGTCTCAACACGGGGATGACGATGATCAATCGGTACATTCACACCACACTAATGATGATGATCACTCACAAAGGGGTGCAAGACGTACCTTGGCGGATTATGCTCGTCCTACTCTTGAAGGGGCAGCCTCTAGCATTGTTCGAAGACCCGTCAATGCTAGGAACTTTGAGCTCAAGCCTAATATGATCCAAATGGTTCAAAATGGAGTGGTGTTCAATGGCATTGATGGTGAATGTCCATCCAGGCATCTCAAGGACTTCTTGGAGATTTGTGACACGGTTAAGAATGATCAAGTTCACCCGGATTGCATACGACTCCGACTCTTCCCCTTCTCACTCAAAGGTCGAGCCAAGTCTTGGTTGGAGAACCAACCTAGTAGAACATTCACTACATGGGAGGGCCTAGCCGAAGCTTTCCTTGAAGAATTCTTTCCTCCCTATATGACGGATGCAATCCGAGACCGCATCAACCACTTCATACAACACAAGGGAGAGCTCTTCTATGAGACTTGGAATAGGTTCCAAGCCATTCTTCGGTCTTGTCCTCATCACAACTTCGCCGAATGGAGCTTGGCGGACATCTTTGCTAGGTCCCTTGATTTTGAGAATACAAGGATGATCAACCAAGCCGCCGGAGGTGACTTAAGGATGCTCACTCCCGAAGATGCTCTAGAACTCTTCGCGGAGATGGCCAACAAGACAAGGAGTTGGTCTCGACAACAACCTCCTAAGTCTAAGTATGGAAGTGACACGCACTATGACTCTCGGTCCGTAAGTGTTGATGCACCAAAGGATTCATCCACCTATGGGAAGAAGCATAAGTTACCGGGACATCGAGATGAAGATGATCCAATGATCGCTCTCCTTATGTCTAAGATCGACGCCATGGCTTCACAAGTAAGCAACCTAAGCATGCCTAAGCATCCCTCCAAGGTTCAATCATCTCATGTGGGTAATCCACCGGTTGCTTCGGTATTTTGTTGTGAGGGTTGTGGGGGTCAAGATCACGATGTTAGTGCTTGTCTTTCCGCCACTCCTGAACTTGGCCAAGGCGACTTTGAGGAGGTAAGCTTCGCACAAGGTCAAGGTTTCCATGGTAATTTCAGCCCCCAAGGTAACTATCAAGGTACCTATAACCGACCTTAGTACAACAAGTTTAACCAAGGTTACCAAGGCCAAGGGAGTCAAGGTAGTGGTTATAGCAAGGGCTACAACCAAGGAAATCAAGGAGGTTATCAAGGTTCTAGGGGTTATCAAGGCAACCAATGGTCTCAAGGAAGTAACCTAAACCAAGGTAGCCAAGGGACTCAAGGAGGACCCCAAGGTCAAGGGCACCAAGGGGGAAATCAATGGAATCAAAGTGGACATCCAAGTCAAGGTTTCCAAGGTCCTTCCCCACCGGGAATGTACAACCATAGAGGTGAAGGACCACCCGGGTTCAACAAGCCTCCTCAAAATAAGGAGGGTGGTTCTTCGATCTCTCAAGAAGACACCAATGCGGCAATGATCCAACTCATCAAGAATCAACAAGCTTCAATTGCCAATTTGGAGAACCAATTAGGACATATTTCTAAGGCACTCTCGGAGCGACCCTCGGGCACTTTACCTTCCAATACCGAGATCAACCCCAAAGGTCCGGAGCATTGCAAGGTAGTGACCTTGAGAAGTGGAAGACCCTTGCAAGATACAACCTCTACCCCAATTGACTCTACAAAGGTACAAGATCCTAATCTAATGGTTGATGATGATGATATTAATGATCCTCCTTCGGATGAAGTTGAGGTTGAAGTCGAACCTCCTACGGGTAATGTGAACACTAAGGTTGCAAAGGAACCTAGTAAGGCTACATCGAGTACACCACCGGTCTCTCCTCCCGCACCGGTTGTATCTCCATACAAGCCTAAGCCTCCATACCCATCTCGATTGAAGAAGGATGGCCTTGAGAAGGTTTTCAAGAAGTTTGTGGAGCGGATTAGTCAAATGCAATTCTCTCTTCCGTTTCCCGAAGCAATGACTATGATGCCCCAATATGCTAAGTTCATGAAGGAACTCTACACCAACAAGAGAAAGCTACCGGAGACATCTCTAGTCCACCTTAATGAGGAATGCTCCGCCGTTCTCTTCAAAAGTCCACCCAAAAAGCTCAAGGATCCGGGTACCTTTACTATCCCTTGTGCTATTGGTAATATTTCTCTTGCTAATGGTCTTGCGGATCTAGGTGCTAGTATCAATGTCATGCCTTATTGCATATTTGAGAAGCTAGGGTTGTCTAATCTTCGTCCTACTCGTATGCACATTCAACTTGCAGACAAGTCGACCAAGAGTCCTAGGGGAATTGTTGATGATGTGCTAGTCAAAGTAGGCCCTTTTGTGTTCCTAGTTGATTTTGCGGTCATAGATACCGATGATGTGGATGTCTCATTGATATTTGGTAGACCATTCCTAGCTACTTCTCGTGCTTTGATTGATGTGCATGACGGAAAATTGACCTTGAGAGTAGGACAAGAGAGTGTCACATTTTGCATAGCCGATGGCATGAAGTTTGCTCATGCACAAGATGATTTAGAGTACTCGTGTGATACTATTGCTTCGGCTAGTGTGTGTAGTATTTCTAACTTCGTGTGTCGAGATTCTTTGGATGTTTGCCTTAGAACGGATGTGCAGGAACATTTAGGCACCCCGGAGTTAAATGTAACACCCCACCCCGAATCGCCCGGGTCGAACCCATTGGTTAGACCGGGAATAAGGTGTCACGGGTTAAAGTACAAAATCAAATCTATAAGAATCTCATTAAATCGCAATAAAATAAAATAAAACAACGCTAAGTGGAAGCTTCCATAGTTCAAAACCAAAACCAAAACCAGAATACAATTTCAAACTCATTTCTCAACATAAATGATTCCAAAATCCCCAAAACGTCAACTGATTAAAACACCAAAAACATCTTCCAAGTCCTCGGTCACCATCCTTCAGTCTTCTAGCTCACTCCAAGCTCCAACTGCTAACAACCAACGACTGCTGCTCCAAGCTCAACTCCTACTTCTAACTGAAAAGAGAGACTAAGAGGGGATCAGTTTCCTAATGAAACTGAGTGAACCCACTGGGCCTACCTACACGCTGTCCTACTCTATGGAGCGGTCCCAACTCCGCACAAGACAACCAACAATGGAACCAAACCCAACCCCCCTTTCCATATTTTAATTCCCTAAAAGCAGTCTAGGTGATCACGTTGGTCAGTTCTTGTTCTCAAGCACAATTCATAACAATAGAATCACACAGAACTAATACATCAATCCACGGCACACACAACATCATCACATCACATCCATCAACCAAGTCACTACCACAACCACAAGCACACAAACATTCACGTTCATATTATCTAGGTGAGTTATTAGGCGCCAAGGAGTTATCCACACCACCACCGGCCGGCCGACGCACTTCCCTACCGCATGGGAAGTCCTCGCGCTCCCCTACCGCATGGGGAACGCGTTCTCATTAGCCATCATCATCATCATCAATCTCATCATCAATCACATTACTCCCTTGACACCCATGTCAAGGGGATCCACCCCAATGGATCAGACTCAACAACCAATACCTCGGGTGGGGTAGTGTGGGCTCCTTCCGGTTCTATTTCCACATACAATTCTCAACATCACATTCTCAACTCATTCATCACATCTACTACCAACATACAACACAAATCAACCACATCTCATTCATAGTCCATAACTCACAACACATCCCGTCCTCCATGCCCCTGTCATGTTCACAGCACACACATCACAATCAATAGGATAACCGGCTAGCTCACCGGCCACCCCCACCTGCAAGTACAGGGGAGGCCATGTCATGAGTCTAGGGGTCACCCACCTGTTCCTCTTATTCAGAGCGACCCCACATTGGCAGGGCAACTCTCCTGCATCCACAACCAGCAATTCGTAATATCATAGCACCCGCACTCATTTCCCAACCATCCTAATTCTCATTTCTATGTCAATTCATTACTTAATTCACTTCAGTTCACACCCAACCCCAAATCATAGCAATCAACAACAACAATCAACCACGACAATCATCAATAGCAATCAAGTACATTCACAGAACAATTTATCCCCTTTTACGCTCATCATTTACATGCAACCCCTAGCTTTCGTCTAAGTTCGAATTATAACTCCTCACGTTGTCCAAACTACCTAACAACGCTAAGCCCTCACCTTAGCCTAAATGCAGCCCCTGACTTCTGTCCTAGAACGTTCGTCTCGCTGTCCTGATTCCACTGGTCCTGACGGCACGTCGTTTGGACTTCAAACGAGCAAGATATGACGAAAAGACTGATCTGCAAGTCCACGATCCATCTGGTGACCAAGCTGACATTTTCTCCAAATTCCAGCAGCAGTCCCCTGACCCTTCAGTTAAGCAGATTGGTCCAAGAACTTGATCAGTTAACATAATCTGCCCAAGTCCTCATCAGTCACAGTTAGCCAAGTTATGGACCAAACCAACAATTTCCACCAAACTACTAAACACACCCCAAAGTCACAATAAGGACATACAGGTCACTTAACTTCACAAGAATGTTGTTTGAGCATCCAACTTCTAGAACTCTCAAACTGCTCCTTCTTCTTCCTCGATGAAGCTGTCGCCAATGCTCCCATCTTCTTGGAGCACGGCAAAACGCCGCCGCCACCACCGCCGATGCCTCCGCACCTCCCTTCTTCCTCCTCAGATCGAGTTGGACTCACCGCCGCGCTTCTCCTCGAACGAGCCACGAACAACGCCGGCAACACGGTCAGAATCCTTCACCGATCCGTTGAAGAGCAACCAGCCGTCAGCCTCTCCCTCGAACTCCGGTCCTCATCCATCCTCCTCTCTCGGTGAACGCTGCCGCCAGCCATTGTCGTAAGCCGTGCCGCGACCTTCACCTAAAACCCCAACGCCATCCCTCTTCCAGTCCCGTTCCCTTGTCACAAACAAACAAAGCTTCCTTCGATTTCCGTGCCAAACTCCAACCGCCCACTCCTTTCCTCTCTATTTTTCCCAGCCAAACCCTTCTTCCAACTGCTGAACGGGCTTGAAGCCCTTTCCCTTTCTTCCTTAATGACCAAGCCGAAACCCAAATTCCCTTCCCATTTGATTAACCCGACCAGCTCTCTTTCTCCCATTTACAGCAAGAAACGGGCTGAGCCCATCTCTCCCACTTGGCCAATTTAATGGGCAGCTGACCCAAGCTTGGGTCGGATCAAATTGGTTCGACCAATTGGTTCGGAAACCTCGACTTGACAGTTAACTCAAACCACCTTTAACTCGGGGAGTTCAAATTCTAACGCTCGGGTAAAATTTAATCGATGGATTCCATGAATTAGATAATTTAATTCGAATTAAATTCTACCAAGCTTTGAACCAACGAGGAACCAACCAAAATTTCTAAATCAAACCGGTTAATAAGAACCGGGATGTTACAAGTCTCCACAACTTCAAAGGATTTCGTCCCGAAATCACAAACCCCACTCAGCACTTAACCACGTAGCGTGCAAACTTCCGCTTCCGATCATTAGCCTTACTCCACAACTTCAAAGCCTCGCGTACGTCATCTACCCTCCACACCATACTTCTGAAACCACTTCAGCAACTTCCATCTAATTGCATTAACACTCAAAACTATAGGAACTTCCTTTAAGCTTCAACACCTAGGATACGACCAATGACTAAATCTAGTACTACTAACTCTTTTCCTTGAATGCTCATGGTAATTAACATCTTAATTAGTTATTGTTTCCATTTCTACTGTCCATTCACTTCTCCATATCAACACCCCATTCCAGCTAATCCACCTTCTCAAAGCTACAACACTTCGTCTCTTTGGTTTCTTCGTGACTTAGGAGGACCGAGGACCAAAACGCTTTCAGTTGACAAATTTTTCAAATCACTCTCTTTCTTAAAACCCACTTTCATTTCAAAATCCGAACTCACTTCCATTTCAAAATCCCCAACCCAATAAAAAAAAATCATTTGAAAGACTCCTGGAATGTCAGTACTGTATCGATGTTCTATCCTTTCCATTAGAGGGTAGTTAATCCTCTAACAAAATGAACAGTTCACCTATGCAGTAGAGACAAACCAGGCTCTGATACCCTTGTAACACCCCACCCCGAATCGCCCGGGTCGAACCCATTGGTTAGACCGGGAATAAGGTGTCACGGGTTAAAGTACAAAATCAAATCTATAAGAATCTCATTAAATCGCAATAAAATAAAATAAAACAACGCTAAGTGGAAGCTTCCATAGTTCAAAACCAAAACCAAAACCAGAATACAATTTCAAACTCATTTCTCACATAAATGATTCCAAAATCCCCAAAACGTCAACTGATTAAAACACCAAAAACATCTTCCAAGTCCTCGGTCACCATCCTTCAGTCTTCTAGCTCACTCCAAGCTCCAACTGCTAACAACCAACGACTGCTGCTCCAAGCTCAACTCCTACTTCTAACTGAAAAGAGAGACTAAGAGGGGATCAGTTTCCTAATGAAACTGAGTGAACCCACTGGGCCTACCTACACGCTGTCCTACTCTATGGAGCGGTCCCAACTCCGCACAAGACAACCAACAATGGAACCAAACCCAACCCCCCTTTCCATATTTTAATTCCCTAAAAGCAGTCTAGGTGATCACGTTGGTCAGTTCTTGTTCTCAAGCACAATTCATAACAATAGAATCACACAGAACTAATACATCAATCCACGGCACACACAACATCATCACATCACATCCATCAACCAAGTCACTACCACAACCACAAGCACACAAACATTCACGTTCATATTATCTAGGTGAGTTATTAGGCGCCAAGGAGTTATCCACACCACCACCGGCCGGCCGACGCACTTCCCTACCGCATGGGAAGTCCTCGCGCTCCCCTACCGCATGGGGAACGCTTCTCATTAGCCATCATCTCATCATCAATCTCATCATCAATCACATTACTCCCTTGACACCCATGTCAAGGGGATCCACCCCAATGGATCAGACTCAACAACCAATACCTCGGGTGGGGTAGTGTGGGCTCCTTCCGGTTCTATTTCCACATACAATTCTCAACATCACATTCTCAACTCATTCATCACATCTACTACCAACATACAACACAAATCAACCACATCTCATTCATAGTCCATAACTCACAACACATCTCGTCCTCCATGCCCCTGTCATGTTCACAGCACACACATCACAATCAATAGGATAACCGGCTAGCTCACCGGCCACCCCCACCTGCAAGTACAGGGGAGGCCATGTCATGAGTCTAGGGGTCACCACCTGTTCCTCTTATTCAGAGCGACCCCACATTGGCAGGGCAACTCTCCTGCATCCACAACCAGCAATTCGTAATATCATAGCACCCGCACTCATTTCCCAACCATCCTAATTCTCATTTCTATGTCAATTCATTACTTAATTCACTTCAGTTCACACCCAACCCCAAATCATAGCAATCAACAACAACAATCAACCACGACAATCATCAATAGCAATCAAGTACATTCACAGAACAATTTATCCCCTTTTACGCTCATCATTTACATGCAACCCCTAGCTTTCGTCTAAGTTCGAATTATAACTCCTCACGTTGTCCAAACTACCTAACAACGCTAAGCCCTCACCTTAGCCTAAATGCAGCCCCTGACTTCTGTCCTAGAACGTTCGTCTCGCTGTCCTGATTCCACTGGTCCTGACGGCACGTCGTTTGGACTTCAAACGAGCAAGATATGACGAAAAGACTGATCTGCAAGTCCACGATCCATCTGGTGACCAAGCTGACATTTTCTCCAAATTCCAGCAGCAGTCCCCTGACCCTTCAGTTAAGCAGATTGGTCCAAGAACTTGATCAGTTAACATAATCTGCCCAAGTCCTCATCAGTCACAGTTAGCCAAGTTATGGACCAAACCAACAATTTCCACCAAACTACTAAACACACCCCCAAAGTCACAATAAGGACATACAGGTCACTTAACTTCACAAGAATGTTGTTTGAGCATCCAACTTCTAGAACTCTCAAACTGCTCCTTCTTCTTCCTCGATGAAGCTGTCGCCAATGCTCCCATCTTCTTGGAGCACGGCAAAACGCCGCCGCCACCACCGCCGATGCCTCCGCACCTCCCTTCTTCCTCCTCAGATCGAGTTGGACTCACCGCCGGTGCTTCTCCTCGAACGAGCCACGAACAACGCCGCAACACGGTCAGAATCCTTCACCGATCCGTTGAAGAGCAACCAGCCGTCAGCCTCTCCCTCGAACTCCGGTCCTCATCCATCTCCTCTCTCGGTGAACGCTGCCGCCAGCCATTGTCGTAAGCCGTGCCGCGACCTTCACCTAAAACCCCAACGCCATCCCTCTTCCAGTCCCGTTCCCCTGTCACAAACAAACAAAGCTTCCTTCGATTTCCGTGCCAAACTCCAACCGCCCACTCCTTTCCTCTCTATTTTTCCCAGCCAAACCCTTCTTCCAACTGCTGAACGGGCTTGAAGCCCTTTCCCTTTCTTCCTTAATGACCAAGCCGAACCCAAATTCCCTTCCCATTTGATTAACCCGACCAGCTCTCTTTCTCCCATTTACAGCAAGAAACGGGCTGAGCCCATCTCTCCCACTTGGCCAATTTAATGGGCAGCTGACCCAAGCTTGGGTCGGATCAAATTGGTTCGACCAATTGGTTCGGAACCTCGACTTGACAGTTAACTCAAACCACCTTTAACTCGGGGAGTTCAAATTCTAACGCTCGGGTAAAATTTAATCGATGGATTCCATGATTAGATAATTTAATTCGAATTAAATTCTACCAAGCTTTGAACCAACGAGGAACCAACCAAAATTTCTAAATCAAACCGGTTAATAAGAACCGGGATGTTACATAAAAGCTCAAGTGGCTTACCTTGATGAAGGGAGAGACAAGTTAGAGGGTGAAACGGTTTTTGTTGCTCTCCCGAAGGTGGAAAGGGTAAAGACCTCCTATGAAGAACCACCTACTCTTGAGCTCAAGCCTCTTCCCGCACATTTGGAGTATGCTTTTCTCATGCCAGATTCTAAGCTACCGGTCATCATCAACTCTGAGCTTCTACCGAGCAAAAGGACCGTCTAGTGGAGCTCCTCAAGAAGTACATGAGAGCTATTGCATGGAGCATCTCGGATACTCAAGGTATAAGTCCCACATTTTGCTCACATCGGATCCTTATGGAGGAAGATTTCAAGCGGTTGTGCAACCACAAAGAAGGCTAAATCCTAACATGAAGGAGGTTGTGAAGAAAGAGGTTATTAAGCTTATGGATGTGGGGATTATCTTTCCTATCTCAGATAGCCCTTGGGTTAGCCCCGTGCAAGTTGTTCCCAAGAAAGGAGGGATCACGGTGGTAGCTAATGACAAGGATGATCTTATCCCGACAAGGACGATCACCGGGGTGGCGTGTTTGCATAGATTATCGTCAACTCAATGATGCCACTAGGAAGGATCACTTTCCTCTACCTTTCATGGATCAAATGCTGGAGCGTCTTTCCGGTCACGAGTACTATTGTTTCTTGGATGGTATGTCCGGGTACTTCCAAATCCCGATCGCCTCGGAGGACATCGAGAAGACCACATTCACATGCCCCTTCGGTACTTTTGCTTATCGACGGATCCCCTTTGGGTTGTGCAACGCTCCCGCTACCTTCCAACGGTGTATGCTTGCCATTTTCGATGATTTTGTGGAAGATATCATGGAAGTGTTCATGGACGACTTCTCGGTTTTTGGGGATTCATTCGACCTATGCTTGAGGAACCTTGAGAAGGTCTTGCGTCGGTGTGAAGAGACCAATCTTGCATTAAGTTGGGAGAAGTGTCATTTCATGGTCAATGAGGGGATTGTTCTTGGTCACAAGATCTCTAAAAAGGGCATTGAGGTTGACAAGGCAAAGTTGGAGACCATCTCTCAACTTCCTCCACCCTCATCCGTGAAAGCCGTGAGAAGTTTCTTGGGGCATGCCGGTTTCTATAGGCGCTTCATCAAAGACTTCTCGAAAATAACTACTCCTATGACTCGGCTTCTTGAGAAGGATGTGGAATTTCGTTTTGATGAAGAGTGCTTGCGAGCTTTTGAACTCCTCAAGGGTAAGCTCACGAATGCCCCTATACTCATTGCTCCGGATTGGTCAAAGTCATTTGAGTTGATGTGCGATGCTAGCGATTACGCCATTGGAGCGGTCCTAGGCCAACGAATCGACAAGAGATTCCATCCAATATACTATGCAAGTAAGACTCTCAATGATGCTCAAAGGAACTACACAACTACGGAAAAGGAGCTCTTGGCCATAGTGTTTGCTTTTGATAAGTTTAGGTCCTACTTGGTACTTTCTCACACTATTGTCTTCACGGACCACCAAGCTTTGAGGTACCTTCTATCTAAGACCGATGCTAAACCAAGGTTGATCCGATGGGTCCTTCTATTGCAAGAGTTTGATATTGAGATTCGAGATAAGAAGGGGTCCGAGAATGTAGCCGCCGACCACTTGTCTCGCTTGGAAGAGGCGGAAATGGTACACAATGGTAATGAAGAGATCAATGACAACTTCCCCGATGAGCTATTATTCACTATAGCAACTTTAGAGTTCAAGGAACCTTGGTTTGCGGATTTGGCTAACTACCTTGCTAGTGGAGACTTGAAGGAGGGCCTTCCACTCAAGACAAAAGGAAGTTCTTTGCGGATTTGAAGCATTACTATTGGGACGATCCTTTTGTATTTCGAGTTGGCTCGGATGGTATGATTAGAAGATGTGTCACTTATGGAGAGTCTAAGGACATCATGCGACATTGCCACTCCGGTCCTACGGGTGGACATCATGGAGCAAATCGCACGGCTCGCAAGGTACTTGAGTCCAGATTCTTTTGGCCCTCGATCTTCCGAGATTGTCAAGACTTTGTCAAGTCTTGCGATGCGTGTCAACGTTCAGGTAACATCTCTTCCCGTAATGAAATGCCTCAAAATGTCTCGTTAGTGGTAGAAATATTTGATATATGGGTATTGATTTCATGGGGCCGTTTCCTACTTCGCATGGTAACAAGTACATATTAGTTGCGGTAGATTACGTGTCTAAATGGGCGGAGGCACAAGCTTTGCCTACCAATGATGCCCGAGTCGTAGGGAAGTTTCTTGTTAAGTTATTCACCCGTTTTGGTACCCCTCGTGCTATCATTAGTGATCGAGGTACTCATTTTCAAGGGCAATTCGATAGAGTATGCCACCGGTTTGGCGTAACTCATCGGATGTCCACCTCGTATCACCCTCAAACTAGTGGCCAAGCCGAGGTGACCAATAGGGAACTTAAGAGAATCTTAGAGAAGACGGTCGACCAATCACGGAAAGATTGGTCGAAGAAGCTTGATGACGCTCTATGGGCCTACCGCACGGCCTACAAGACCCTATAAGCACTACTCCCATAGGATGGTCTATGGCAAAGCATGCATTTGCCGGTAGAGCTCGAGAAACCGAGCTTATTGGGCATTGAAATTTCTAAACCTTGATATGAGTCTCGCAGGAGAAGAGCGTAAGTTTCAGGTACATGAGCTCGAGGAGTATCGCCATCATGCATATGAGAATGCAAAGCTTTACAAGGAGA